>CAWUFW010005103.1:1165000-1403693 GCA_963921515.1 Calotriton arnoldi | reverse complement strand
TTGACAGTGATGTGTGAGTATTGTGGCACAATATTGTGTACATTTGTTGTGTACTCACCAGGCTCTGGGATGTTTTCTAGTCCATAGACGCTCACTGGTAGTAGGATGGCCCGCACCTTCTCCTCCCAGGGCCTGAGGTATACTGGTTTGGCAGGGAGGGCCACTGCCGGTGTGTTGGCTCAAGAGGTAGTCCTTCTTCAACAGCTCCCTGACCCTCCTGCGCACGTCATACCACCTGTTCTGGATGTCTACCTTTGTGCGCAAACATGGTGATTGTGCATTCACCCTGTCGACGATCCTCTCCCACATCTTGGTTTTCTGCGACACGGGTGTCTGTTGGACCAGTGTACCAAACAGCTGTGGCTCTACCCTGAGGATCTCATCTACCAGGACTTCCAATTCACTATCTAGGAACTTATGATTCTTCTTTGGGGGCATGGTGATGGGTGGTGATGGTGAGTGATGTGTGTGTTGGTGTGCAGGTGTAGGTGTGTGAGTGTGTGTTTTGCTGGGTGTATGTGAGGGTGCTATTTGTTGAGGTGCTGATGGTGTGTGGCTTGTGTGATGGATGAGCTGTGGGGGTGTGGTTGCTGTCTGTTGAGTGCTGGCAGGTAATTTGAATTTGCAAAGGATCATGGTAGGGATTTGTGTCCTTTATATGGGTGGAGTTGTGGGTGTGTCTTTGTTCCCTGCCCCCCCAGTATTTATTGGCTTTATAATTGCTTGTTTGGCCTTTTTTGTGTATTTTCCCTTTGTACTTTTTGTGCATGTAGGAGACGTTCTTGTGACCGAGTCGGACCCTGCAGTTGTCTCGTACGAGCTTCTCCGAGTCGTTCACGCTGTGTTTGTGCTGTTTTCTATGCTGCGTACGCGTCGGTCGCGGTGTTTTGGGTTGCTTCGGCTCGCAGGTTTGTATGCGTGTCGGTCGTACGGCTTGTCCTCCGTGCGACTCGGTCGTGTTTTCCACGCGTTGCATCGTACTTGGCGGGTAGGAGTTCGCGGGTACGTTTCGTTCGGGATTGTTCCGGGTGCGTGTCGGTCGGTTCGATTCGAGTGTTTTTCCGGCTGGATTGCTGTTTTCCGCGCGGCTCGGTCGTTCGGCTTGTGTTCCGTATGAGTCGGTCGGGTTTTGCACGCTTCTCATCGTACTTTGCGGGTCGGGCTGCACAGGTACATATCGGTCGGATAGAATTCCGGCTCCGAGTCGGTCGGTACGTTTTCCGGCCCGAATCGGAATCGACCCCTTAGTTTTGGGCCCATTTTACTTAGGGATTGCTCTACTCTGAGTTCTTGGTAGCTCTGTTCCTTTTTCATTGATTCAATTAGTTTGTGAAGTGTTGGTTGTCCCCTTCCTATTGTGGCTTGGAAGGCATTATGCCATCCTTCCACCGTGTTGTTTGTTTTGGCTTTTTGAGCTACAGTACTAGCGTACACGTTCCACCAGGGGATTTGAAATTTTGGTTGTCTACGGTGCCCTGACCTATGTAACCTTCCCACCCAGGTGTCTTCGAAGTAGTCTAGGAAGGGAGTTAATTTACTTTCATTAGCTTGATAGAAAGGACTTTCTATAAGTAGGTTATAGTGATTGGCTACTTCAGTTGTTGGGACATAGGCCAGGGCTATTAACTTTTTTATTTGATAGGCAAAGTTGCTATTTGTGGAATAATCAATGCTCAGAGTAGATTTTTGTAGGTGCCTCCATATACTCTGATTAAAGTGGTAATAGCAACCTTGTATTGCAGTGTGTGGATATAATTTTAAGATGGATTGAATCATTGCCTGCTCAAAGTCAATGATTATTTTTTGGGGACAGTAATTTCCTGTGAATTGTTTTACTATTGTTAGGAGCTCTTTATAGGTGGTGTTCTCTTTATTAGGCAGTAATGTATATATGAAGGGGATATTTGTATCCTCATATTCGCCGTGGATGGTATACAGCTGGTAGAATGGTTTGGGGCAAACTTTAAATGAGCCATCCATCATCCACGTTTCGCAGTTCTTAAGTTTTTGTAAATTTGTATTTGTTGCAAAGATGATAATTCTTTTTTAATGACTTTCATTGTCATAAAGAAGGAATTTTCCCTCTTTGTGGGTGATGGTATATTCAGGTAGTATTTGTGTTTCTCCAAAAGTTTGGGGGATAGGTGGAGTTTGAGCTGTAGCTCTTTTAGTTCTTGTTATTAAAACTTTTAAAGTGGGGATGGATGGTAGTTGTCCTGTGACATGTCCTGGAACTTGAGTCAAAACATACTTAAGTATTTTGGTGCTTGTTTGTTGGGAACTTGCGCTTGCTTCCCTTATTGTCTCTAGGGCATCTCTTACTTCAACTTCAGTTACATTGGGGGGATGGTTGTGTTCTCTAACACTGACTACATTGGTTTCTACTGTAGTGGCTCTCCCATAACAAGCATTGGAGTAATATTTGCTATATTTCCAATGGGTTTTATTTTCAATAACTTTTTCTTGCGTATAAGTGTAGCCCATGTAGCAAAACAGTAGTTTCCCCTTTTGCGATGTAATGTATTTTGCTCCTTCTGCCATTTTTTGTATATCTGTGAAGATATATATGTATATATGTTTAATAATTATGCAATTTTTAATAATAAACATGTTATTATAAGTAATATCATAGAAAATATATTTACATTAGTGTTGCTTTACTTTTCTTGATGGTATGTTTTGATGGTCGTTGTTTATTCACTGTTATATTTTCTGTTAGTATGAAAGCAAAATGTTTATGTTATTAAAATGTTACATATATTTTTTATTTTATTGTATCGTTTTGTATTTAGTAGTAAAGCAATTAATACTTACTAATTGTAGTTGATGAATTTAATTTCGTTGATGTTTGTTGGTGCAGTTTGTAGAAGCTGTGCAGAGAAAAGTATTTATTAGTTAATATTGCTTTTTTATTTAATTTATCGTTTATTAGTTTGTTCTATTTGTTAGTTAATTTAGATACTTACTAAGGGGGTCATTAGGATGGTGGGCGGAAGCACATCCGCAGTGCTGGCGGGGGCGTAAAATGCCCTTTTCCGCACTCCAGGAGCTGTCCTCCTGCCCGCCATATTACGATGGGCAAACATAGCCCATTTTCCGTCCGCTGCGTAGCCAGGAGAACCGCCAGATTTTTGCACCCGCCACCGTGGCGGAGTGAGCCAATAGGGACTCACCGCCGTGTGGAATGACGTTCCATCCACCGTACAAATCACGATGCCGCAAACAGCCCATCACACCGCAGCAGAGAATCCACCAACCCAGGGACGGCGGAAACACGACAGCGGAGCGCGAAACCAGACTCACGGTCCCCTCTACCCGGTCCGGACCGCAATGGATCCAGCTCTTCAAGCCATTCCGGTGCTGTACCTCCTCCACTACCAGCAAATAATGGACTGTCGCGGACAACGCCGCAGGTACGCAATGACACAACTCCGCACACAACCACAACACACAACTCCTGTGCTGATATACGGTTCCTGTCCACATCAGACACTCTGGTGGGGACAGGAACACCTCCCCAAGTGTACCCACACATGTCCCACCTGTCAGGAAATCACCCCTCCTCATCCGGGTCACCAATCAGCCGCGAAATCACTGCAATGTCCCGGTCACGTCACCGCAGCGGTGAAGACGTGGGAAAACATTCGCAAAATGTAGTAGGCAGGGCCGGCGCCAGGCATGGGCAGTCCACAAAGATTCACAGGGCTCCACCTCCACCCTTCCCACACTACGCTTCCCACACCCATTTGGGGCACATGCTGTGTGCTCCCCCTGTGCCCCCCCTGCACAATTCATCTCCCAGGTGTAGCCAGACCTTGCACCTCACACACCAAAGGACCAGGGCGCCTGTCTTGGAATGTGTGGGTGAAGAGGAACACCCTGCACAGAAGCTCAGGGGCTGGACAACCCTCCCCCTCCCCCTCACACCTATCTCCCACTCATGTGAAGCAAACTGAGTCTAACTATAAAATGAAGACTCACACTGCATAAGAACATCCACTGAACTGTCAACACTGCCTATCACGTCACTCACAAACACCCCACACTGACACACAGCCACATACACACACCATAGGTCAGCAGCAATGTAGGACAATCAATGGGCCAGCCAAAAGTGAAGTGGACAGTGCTGGAAAACCATGGAGCAAGACACATAGCATCTGTACATCATATGCAAGAGAAGGAACATATTGTCAGGTCTGGGCAATCCAATTGGAGATTAAGACATTCCTTGCCTGTTCCCAAAATACGGTGGGTTGCAAATCCTAGAAAGAACCAGAAGAGTTGGAGTCAATTAGTTGCCCGAAAATTTCACTCTTCGCTTTAATCTGCTGAGCTAGTGTTCGTGGAAATCCAAGATGGCGGACTTGTGTACACTGGGGTTGGCGTTCTAGTGTTTCACTGTATTCTTTCTGACTGACGGTTTCGTGCTCTCGCACCTGTTGCGCTTCGCACTTCAACCGTCATTCCGTGAGGGAAAGCTGTGTTTCCTAAGCTCTTCGCCTCAGCATTTTTTGAATAAGGCTGCGAGGCATTTTCCGCTCGCATTTCAGACTCTCCTCTGCTCAGCGCTTCCTGTGGAGGTTTGTAGCGGTTCTCTAACCGCCGTCAAAAGGAGATTACAGGTATTTCAGGAGCAGTGAGAGAGCCTCGCGTCTGGGGTTCTTTCAGCTGTTCATCTTCTTCTTGGAAAAAACTGTCAATTCAGAAAACTACTAAATACTAAGGCAAGTTACTGACTTCCACTGAGAGTTTCATACATTGTGTTCTTTGAGAAGAGCTTATATATCTTTAAAGACTTCAGAGCCCTTTATTTTTTAACTCTTTTGCTGTGGAGAGTAGCAAGTATCTTCTTTGTTTATTTTTTCCTAGTTTTGGCATAAGACATTTACTAATTGCGATCTCTGTTTGAGGCAATATTAGAAAATAATGCGCAGAGCTTCATTTGTTTTTTTCTTTACACTGTATCAAATTGTGCATGCACTCAATTTACTCAGCCACTCATAACCGGTCCTCACAAAAGGTGCAGTGTATTTCAATGATCAACAAGTAGGTGTAAATATATATATATATTTCTACTTACCATCTTCATCCTGCACAGTTGGACATCTTCTCCATCTAAAGAAAGAAGAAAAGAAGGATAGTTAGTGGCTTAGAGTTTGCACAGTAAGAAAAGCTATAAGTCAAGAACTTTTACTAGAGAGAAGCAAGCTACAGCAAAATTCAGGTATTGGGAAATGTGTATGAAGTAGTTAATGATGTTACAGAGTCTGTAGAAAGGAATTTCTGAGTATTGTGTTTGTAATTACAGGTGTTAGCTGACCAGACAGAAGAGCACCAGAGTTATCGCCACTGTAGCAGTCTCTCTATCTTCCCATTCCCCTTTCCCCCTCCCCAATGTGTGCAGATAGGCATCTGGTGCGCATTGGGGTAGGGGAGTTGGGAAAATATCGTCTTGCCGTCAGCTTCAGCCCTTCGCTCCCGTGGAGGCACAAGTTCAGGTACAGTTCCGACACATATCACAACACCCTCAGGTCATCAAATCAGACATGGGTGGCACAGTGAGTGAAATTAAACCAAACTGACCTCTGTGCAACAACTCAGGGACACATCAAGGCAAGCCATGCATAGTCACAGGAATGATAGGAAGTGTCTGAAGTCATACAGTGAGCAGCCACACATCTGTCTCAACTGACTTGACATGTGCACATCATCAGTGCAACACACATGGCCCATTGTCACACTCCTTGACTGTCAAACACAACTAGGACCTTCACACATACCCATTCTCTACCCACCTCATACCTGCAGCACTCAACACCCGTGAGAAGCACACATAAAGGCCAAAATGGTGTCCTGTGAGTTCAATGACAACCAAACACACTCCCTGTGGTGCACCCACAAACATCACACTAACACACAGGGATGCCTGAACCAATGCAGACACCAAAACAATAGCTAAACACAAAGCTCACAAACAACATACACAGAGGTACAACAAGCCCACACATGTGCAGGAAAACAGTGGAAAGGCAATGTGACCCTAGACAGAACAGGAATACACAACATTGTCACTCAGGACCAATGCACAGACACCATACCTCAACACAAACAAGGGGTGTATCATCAAAAATCTACCATGAACACCAACTGGGATCAATGGGACAATCAGCGAACACAGACACAGACACCTCACCACGCATGAAGTGGACAAGGGGCCATATTGTACCAGAAGCATGCACATGCACAACCCTGAAAAGTGACAGGTCAAAAATAGGAGGACTAACCACCAATGTGCACTGAAAACAAGCCCAGAAACAAGAATCCCCTTGCTGCATGTGACAGACACACAAGTAATGCACACCACACCTGCAACACACATCTGAATGTATCACACAGCTAAAACAACCACTCACACACGTCATGCAAATAGAACATCACACACACATAGCATCAGTCAGTACAAAGAGCCAACACAGGCCAAACACTGCATACATCCACAACAAAAACACAACAGATGCACAGACCAATCCATCACAATGCAAACTCAGCTGCACATCAGGGGGATGCACAACAAGCAAGTACAAGGCAACATACACTGACAACACTGCATGCACACCAAGCAGTGTGTGCACAACAACCAAATCAGTAGCACACACATCTGAGTGCCACACCATGAACTCCCACAGCACAAACATAACATCACACTCAGGAAGTGTAGCACTACCTCAGCAAACACACATACAGCTTAGCCATCACCCACAGATGCACAACTCAGGGACATCCAGGTGCAAACAACATGACCAGAGGACTGTGCTGCCCAAACATCTGCACTGCACATCAGCAACTATGACAGCAAACAGGTACAAGGAAATAACACATAACTAATTTGCAAACTGTCCTGAGTAGCACATTGGTCCTGGACACAGATCAGCCTCACACTATGAAGTGGTGGGGAGGCTCACACACTGGCAAGCCATGGGGTGGAAGACATGAGACTGAAGTGGTGTGTACTTCAGTAGTGGACAGGTGAGCAGTGCACAGTACACAAACACATAGAGGAGTCACTCACAATGTGTAGGCATCAGAAGCACATATGGGGGATGGCATTACTCCACATACCACATACCATACTGGAGCCAAAAATGGGTCAAGTGACAGCAATGCATGAGAAAACTCACAAATATTGTCAGTGTGGCTGAGCAGTTCTGTACAGTGTGCACAAACAGTAACAAGACACATGGCTGATCAACAAAACACAACACAGACTTTCCTGTCACACACTGTGCATACTCACAACTGGCAGCAACAACAAGTAGGTGTCCCCCAGGAGTGCAAGGACACAATAAACACACTGCACACTGCCCAACCTACAACTCCCACATGTGCCCACAATCTGAAACACATGGCAGACTATTGAAACAAACAGGCACTCAGTTTCTGTGTCATACATGTGTGTAGTTGGCATTGCAGGGGCACACACACATCAATACTGACAACCAAACCACCCCTACACACTTCATGACCACACAAGTGCACACATCCAAATGTACCCATGTGACTAGGAAGACAGGCCATCACAAGATGACCATACATCAACACTGCTGCTCACACATCAAGAAAGATCACACAGATATGAAGGACCCTGGCCAGCCCGCAAGTAATCCTGTGGATAGAATACACCTCTGTTCTGGAATTGCATCATAACATGACATGTGGACAATTTAGCAAACCTGACCATATGATGAGTATGATAATCGTAGATCATCACAAACACCCATCATTGCACCCTCAAACCTCAGAAGAAAGAAGAACTAAAGTGCCCCTCACTACTGCCACACCCAGAAAAAGTAAAAGAAGCAATTGGCAATGTGAAGGTGGCATACAGAGCATTTGTCACATGCAACCATACACATTCCGAAAACACTTACATTTAGCAAGGACACTGACAAAGCAGGCAACAGGAGTAACTGTCTTTATTACATATCACCAAGATAGGCATCAAAAGCAGACAACAGCAAGGCCAGTGGCCAGTCCATAGTTCAAAGTAGGTACATGTGTGCATGAGAATCTGCACAGGGAATGGGAATCCAAAGTTACAAACAGCAAGGCTAGTGGCCAGTCCATAGTTCAAAGGAGGGACATGTGAACATGAGAACCTGCACAGGGAATGGGCATCCAAAGTTACAAACAGCAAGGCCAGTGGCCAGTCCATAGTTCAAAGGAGGGACATGTGAACATGAGAACCTGCACAGGGAATGGGCATCCAAAGTTACAAACAGCAAGGCCAGTGGCCAGTCCATAGTTCAAAGGAGGGACATGTGAACATGTTATGTTATATGTTATGTTATAATACACTTATAACGCGCACAGATACTCAAGAGTGTCCCGGCGCGGGAAGTGACCATAGCCGTGTGAAGCAGGGATTTAAATGGGCAGATTAAAAAGAAGAGTTTTTAGTTGTTTTTTGAAGAGCCTAGGATCCTGGGTGTTCCGCAATTCCGCAGGAAGGGAGTTCCATGCCAACGCTGCTTTAACGGAGAGGGAGTGACTCCCCAGACGCATCCTGCGGAAGCGGGGGACCACCGCCCGTCGATGGGTGACTGAGCGCAGAGATCGACTAGGAGCATAAAAGGCAAAGCGCTTCCTGAGGTACATCGGCCCTAGTCCATACAGGGCTCTGTGAGCCAGAGTGAGAGCTTTAAATTGCACTCTATGGATCACAGGGAGCCAATGCAGATCACGTAGATGCTGTCTAACACTAGACCTTCTTGAAATGTTCAGCAGAAGTCTGGCGGCTGCATTCTGTATTATCTGCAATTCTTTTATCAAGTAGCCTGGTATGCCAATGTGCAGGGCATTGGCATAGTCAATGCGAGACAAAATAAGGGCACGGGTGACCATTTCTTTCGCTGACCTAGGTAACAGGCGAAAAAACTTTCTAAGGGATTTGAGAGTACCAAAACATACCCCCGCAAGTTTCTTAATTTGAGCGGAAAACCTAAGGTCCTCACCAAACCAGACCCCCAGGTTCTTCACTGGATTGCCCACTGAGTTGGGCCAAGGGTAGTCTGAAGGCCACACGGTCTCTCTGAAAGAAGGAGGGAAAGATCCATACAGGAGGACCTCCGACTTGTCCTCGTTGCACTTCAGTTGAGCATGTGCGAGCCATTTAAAAACAGTCGAAAGGCATTTCTGGGCAACTTCCGAGGACAGGTCATCATCCTTCCAGGTAAAAAGGAGCTGGGTATCATCAGCATACGCTATGATCTTGGCTCCCAGCTCCTCCGCAAGATAGATCAGGGGTGTTATATAGATGTTGAAAAGTAGAGGGCTCAGAGTAGAGCCCTGTGGAACTCCGGTGGACATTATCCTGGGAGTCGACGAAAAGGGTGGCATCCAGACCTGCTGGGTGCGGTCATCTAAAAAGGATTTAAGCCAGTCCCAAGCAAGACCTGAAACGCCAATGTTCGAAAGTCGAGCCAATAATTGTCTATGGGGCACCGTATCGAAGGCGGCAGAGAGGTCCAACAAAATCAGGGCCGCTCTGCCACCCGCATCCAGGCATTCCCTAATTGCCTCTGACATTTCGACCAGCGCAGTCTCAGTACTATATGTAGCCCTAAATCCGGATTGGGCAGGGTGGAGAATGCCAGATGACTCAACATAGGCGTCTAGCTGTCGGAAGACAGCTTTTTCACACACTTTTGCCAATGCCGGTAAGAGAGAGATAGGACGGTAGCTTGCAAGTTTGGTGGGATCTAGATTGGGCTTTTTCAGAAGTGGCAACAGTTTAGCCTGTTTCCAGTTCAATGGAACAGTGGCAGTCAGTAAGGATAGATTAACAATAGTATTTACTTCAAGGTTGACCACCTCCGCAACCCCTGCTAAAACCCTAGCCAGACACGGATCTGTGGGAGAGCCCGACTTAAGTTATTTAAGAATAGCCAGTGAATCTGACATAGCAATGGGAGAAAAGTTCGTCAGAGCGGAAACTGCCGGGATAGGGGCTGTAATGTAAGGGGAGTGGGAAACTACCTGCTCACGGGATCCCATCCCCAGACTCTCTTGGATAATCTGTATTTTCTCAAAAAAGAAACATGACAGCTCCTCACACCATTGAGACGAAGCCGGCAGAGCAGTATGTTCGGCGCATGGTGATAGAAAGCTCTGGACAATCGAAAAGATTTCTTTGCAGTTGTTATTAGATTTAGCAATGCGCTCCCCGTAAAAGCAGCTTTTCGCCTCCCCAATAGCTGCATAATAGTCTCTCTGAGCCTTTCGAAGGGTGATTTTGGCCAGGGGACAATACTCCAGTCTCCAGCAGCGTTCAAGTTTTTTACAACCCTGCTTGAGCTCTCTAAGTTTAGCCGAGTACCAAGGCTTTGAGGGAGCATTTCTCGCTCGCCTATTAGAGAGGGGTATGGATACGGAATTAATACCTTGGGAAATCCAATTATCAAAACCATCCAATACTCCTACTAGATTAGAGGTGACAGTCGGTCGAGAAGCTAGTAAAGCCCTAGAAAAAGCAGGGATATCTATCTTCCGTGATGGTCTGCCTAGGACCGTAGCTGTAGGGGGACGGGGCTTCGCAATAGTCCAAGAAAACTGGATCAGATAATGATCTGACCAAGAGACCTGGAGAGGGTCCCTAATGGACAAAGGAAAGTTGGAGCAAACCAGGTCTAACATATGACCCCCCTTATGGGAAGAGGATTTGATCCATTGGGACAATTGTGCTAAGTTGAACGAGTCCACTAATTCCCTAGAGTCATTGGCCTCCGGGCAATCTAAATGGATATTAAAGTCACCGAGAAGTAAGAAATTCGAAAAGTGTAAGGCTCGGGAAACAATAACTTCATCCAGTGCTTTCAAAAATGCTCCGGGGGGGCCAGGGGGGCGATACACGAGTGTACCGCCTAGCGTAAAATGTGGTGTCAAAATGATGGAGAAATCAAGAGCCTCCCCATCAACTATGCCCAGAGTTTCCTCGCTGTAAAAAATCCAAGTGTCCCTATACACCACAGCGACCCCTCCCCCTCTGCCAGATTTACGGTCAACCCTCGCTATTTTGTAACCCCTAGGGATGGCTAACTCAACCACTGGGGCACAGAACTCATTAAGCCAGGTTTCAGTTATAAATAGCAGATCTAACTGTTCATCAAGAAGAAGCTCATAGATGTCTGGGGCATGCTTGACCAGTGAGCGGGAATTGATAAGCGCGGCCCGAATACAGTCTCCACTCTCAATCCTGGGAGCCAAGGCCGCTGCGGAAGCCGGGGATAACAGCTCCGTTTGGAAACAAAATTTACATTTAGGGCACATCCTAGTCAGATTTTGGAGTGCTACCCAATGATCACCACATTTGCCTTTCGTATGATCAAGAGCCAGAAGTTCCTCCCGATTGAAGCACCTCCTACCGCCCTGAACCTCGGTCAGGAGACGGGCAGCGTGGCTGGCGCTGGACGCTCCCGGGACGCGGACGGGCGCAGACGGGCTTGCCTTAGGCGCGCCTTCGGCGCGCCAGCGGCGCGCACGCTGCGCGCGCTCCGCTGCGCGTCCGTTTCAGCATGCGCGTTAAAATAGGGTAATCCTTCCCCCAGCTAGACCGCTGCCTCCAGCCCCACCGGGATCCAGAAGTACCCCCAAGATGGCGCACTGCCCTCCACTCAAACGGCGCTAATTGCCGCGGTGGACCGGGGCATGCAGAGCACACCTCCCAGACGAAAATCCGAGGTAGGTGCCAATTGATTTAAAAGGAGTTAAAAATTAAATTGAAAGCTGCAGTTTTAAAATAATATCACAGTGTAGGCCAAGCGCACATACAGCATTTAGTGACAGCAGGTAAATGGAGAACTTAAAAACACGCTCATACACAGGCACGGAACACAAACGGATTGAGCAGGTACTGCCACTCCCTGCCCTTACCGCAGCGCGTCCGATTCAGCATGCGCGTTAAAATAGGGTAATCCTTCCCCCAGCTAGACCGCTGCCTCCAGCCCCACCGGGATCCAGAAGTACCCCCAAGATGGCGCACTGCCCTCCACTCAAACGGCGCTAATTGCCGCGGTGGACCGGGGCATGCAGAGCACACCTCCCAGACGAAAATCCGAGGTAGGTGCCAATTGATTTAAAAGGAGTTAAAAATTAAATTGAAAGCTGCAGTTTTAAAATAATATCACAGTGTAGGCCAAGCGCACATACAGCATTTAGTGACAGCAGGTAAATGGAGAACTTAAAAACACGCTCATACACAGGCACAGAACACAAACGGATTGAGCAGGTACTGCCACTCCCTGCCCTTACCGCAGCGCGTCCGATTCAGCATGCGCGTTAAAATAGGGTAATCCTTCCCCCAGCTAGACCGCTGCCTCCAGCCCCACCGGGATCCAGAAGTACCCCCAAGATGGCGCACTGCCCTCCACTCAAACGGCGCTAATTGCCGCGGTGGACCGGGGCATGCACAGGGAATGGGCATCCAAAGTTACAAACAGCAAGGCCAGTGGCCAGTCCATAGTTCAAAGTAGGTACATGTGTGCATGAGAACCTGCACAGGGAATGTGTGACACTGTACACTGGCATGGGAATCACCACAGCTCTGAGGATACAGATGGGCAGTCCAGGCACCGCTGTGGGTGAGACGGCTTTGGGAGGGGGACTTTGCCTCAGACTTGGCTGTCAGTAGAACTGGGAGGTGGCTGATTGTCGGGGACCGTTGGCGGACCAGACCTGGGAGAGGGAGGAGCAGCTGAGGTAGAGGCATCAGTGGCTTTGTGAGCCGGAGGGCTGCTTGTACCGGGTGGCATGGTGGCACGGGGAGGCGGAGAAATGCTGCTGTGAGACACAGTGTGTGAGGGAGAATGTGGAGGGCTGCCTTTCCACTTCTTGGGGATTCGATACTGAAGAATTGTCTTGGTAGGAGTGTGAAGTGGGGCGGGCACAACAGCCTCACTCCCCACCAAAGGTGCTTCAGGTGCAGGTGGTGGCCCTCCCTCTGGTGAACTGCTGGGTCTGGTGGTATGCTTGGCCTGGCCTTGCCTTTTCTCCTCCATCCCCTGTTGATCAGGTGAACCCCCCACAGTGCCCTCCTGTCCCAGCTTCACAGGGGTGTGGGTGGGAGTTGAGGTTGTGGGTGAACCTGCCTCAGAGATCCGTTTCTGCGGACTCTTTGCAGGCACCAGCTTCACAGCAGGCACGGCAACCTTTTGCCTGTCTGTGGGAGCAGGTTTTGGGATGGAAGTGTCCTTGGATTGGACTGATTTGGATGCATGTGAGCCTGAGGCCTGCTTCTTGGCTTGATGCCCCCGAGTGTCACCCGAAGGGCTTTTAGCTTTGCGTTCCTGTGTGACTTCTTTTGTTTTTGGGGACGGTGTCTGCGCTCTGGCCCGCTTGGAGTGCTGCTGTGTTGTGCTTCGTGTGGAGTACTTTGAGCCTGAGGGCTGTGGTGTGTGGTCACTCTCATCAGATGTGGCCACTGGCAGGGTGGTTGCCGAAGGGACTGGAGCTGGACCCTGAGCCTGTGCCAGCTGAATGGCTGCCGTCATTGTGGAGGACAAAGACTGGACAGTCCTGTGTAGCCCACCCATGTCAGAATGAATGCCCTCCATGAAGGTAACTACCTGTGCCAACTTCTTGTCATGATCAAGGAAGGCATTCAGTAAAGTAGTCTGATCCACACACAGCTGGCGCAAATGCTCCACCGCCTCAACACTGAGGGCAGCAGGGGAGACAGGGGCAGTGGTGCCTGGGGGGAAGGACACTCTACCCTTCTGACTGCTGCGGGCACGGGCAGCACTAGTGAACTAGCCGGGAGGGTGGGCACTGGACGATGTGTGGTGGAAGAAGAGGCAGATTTCCCACTCCCTGTGTCCGCCAACATTGAGGAGTCACCGCTGGCGTCAGATGACGTTGAGGTTGGTGTTTCTGGGCGTGATTCTTCAAGGGCACTTCGGTCCCCCTCAGAGGCGCTGGTCACATCAGTGTCAGTGAGCTCATGTGTTGCCGTCGAGCAAGATGCCTCATCCCCGGTGTCCGTACCCTGTCCTTCTGTGCCCTCTGTAGATGCTGCAAGAGACAGAGACGTAGGTTCAGTTTAGTGCCATACTCACAAACATCATATGCAACCAAAGCAAACAACTCGAACATGATACCCCCATGTAGCACACCACCCTGTGCGGTCTGCATGTGCAAGCCTCATGCAAAAGTCAGAAGATGCATGGAAACATGCATAGTTGGCATCAATGACCCATGTGACGTTCACACTGCCAAATAGCTGGCCGTGCCTCCCAGTTACCTGACATCCGGATTCCTGTAAGCATACCTGCGTGCCTGTAGGTGAGATAGATGTACATCTCAACATGTTGTCACAGTCACATATGGAGTCACTTTAAGGGGACAACACAGATACTGACTCCAGGATGTCCTCATACCATGGCCATGAGCTGCTGATGTCCACCATGTTGTGCTTTGAAGCTCAACGACCTTTGCTGTCGGCAGATGTGTAGTTCTCACAATTCCAAAGTCAGACACTGCACACATTGACGTAAGCACACTCAGATGAGAAACACAGCTGTTCACTCCCCGGTGATGTCTATGACACCCATAATGCAGCAGATGGCATGAGGCCACATCTTATCTTGCAATGTCACAGGCCATTATTTTAAACACATGAGAAAGTACATGTAGCAAAAATGCATGTCAGCTGCACTCAACACAGAGGCCACTTACAAGCCATTGCATCACTCTGGAAACATCACAGAGCTCAACACTGGCACAGGGTTGGGATACATGCAGTCACTCACACCCAAAGTCACCCTTTGCAGAATACTCACCCCCAACTTGCTGCTGATGGGCCCTCAAACGTCCATCCAGCTCTGGCTGTGTCACAGCCAAGATGCGGGCCATTAGTGGTGTCATGCACCTGCGTGACAACCTTCCAGTCCGTGGGAGTAGCCCCAGCGTCATCTCTGCCATGTTTTTGCTCATCCGGCAGAAGTCATCCCACCTCTTGTGACAGTGTGTCTTCCGTCGGTTGCAGACACCCAGAGCCCGCACCTTGCGTGCAATGGCCCTCCATAAGGCCTTACGCTGGCGGACTTTGAGCTGCAGGCATGGGAGACAAGAAGAGGCAGTTTCAGGAACACTGGGCCATGTTCCACTGTGTCCCAGGACAGGTGCATGCAAACACTTAGCACAGCTGTACAGAAAGCTTGATCAGAGGCCATACAACATGACACGTAGTACATTTGCATCAGATAATCGGATTGAAATGCATTTAGGTATGAGGGTGGACACAGGACCTGGCCATCTCACACACATGCAGAATGGCAGCACACAAAGCAATGTGAAGAAGGCCCTCATCTGTGATGCAGCACGTGAGGGAGCAAGACATACATCATGTTGCAAATGATGTTTTGGGGAAGACTCACTGTGTCCAACACTACACACCCCTCAATGTCCTTCGCCTGTGAGTGGCTCACTGTGTCGTGGATGTCACATCTAGGGACATGATCTTACATTCTCACACCCTTCTCACAAGGTCTGTCTTGTGCAATCATCAGGCCTAAGATAGCTCATGGTGACGATATAAAAAGTGTACACACATCCTTCAGTCCCCTCTGGATGAAACACATTTGTAATGTCCCAAATGAGCATGTGAAGAGCGAATGGACTCTGACATCCATTAACACAGGCAATGTTTGTTCTGACTTCCACTTTCCAAACCAGCAGTGTCACTGTATGGCTGCAAAGACACTGCATGTCCCTCCCATCCTTCAATGCAGCCATGGATCTGTGGTAATAAGGCTACACAACCCATTGCCATGAAGTCAGCATGCCAGGCAGTGTATCACACAAACTTGCACTCACAGGCACATACTACAGCAGAGCAACATCATGTGAGCACTCTTTGCACTCTCCAAATTTCACTCTGAAACACTTACCATTACATCAGGAGCACCATATAGCCTCCCGTAGTGTGTAAGCATCTCGTCCACCAGGACCTCCAGCTCCTCTGTGGTGAAGGGACGGGCCCTGATGTTCTCAGTTCTCGCCATTACTGGGTCCAGGAGACAGGAACAGCAGCAGTTGGGGATGAAGAATGGCAGGCAGCAGTGTATGGATGCAGTGGAAATGTGTGGCTCTCTCACATACATATATAGCCCCCTGGGGTTGTTTCAATGGTACTCAGCTGCTGCAATTGGTGTTCACAGGTCAGCTATTTTTCAAATGCAACCAATAACCGGCCCCGCGGTAGCGGAGCACGCCTACCGCGATTTTCAAAAGTGCATTCCACTAGCACGATTGCGGTTCCCATTGGCTGAATGGGCATGGGCAATGGCGGTGTCACACCGCGGGGCCCAGGCGGTCGCTACCGCAATCGTGCATCTTACAATTGTATCCAATGACCGGCCCCGTGGTAGCAGAGCACGCCTACCGTGACTTTCAAAAGTGCATTCCACTAGCGTGATTGCAGTTCCCATTGACTGAATGGGCATGGGCAATGGCGGTGGCACACCGCGGGGCCCAGGCGGTCGCTACCGCAATCGTGCATCTTACAATTGTATCCAATGACCGGCCCAGCGGTAGCGGAGCACGCCTACCGCGATTTTAAAAAGTGCATTCCACTAGCGCGATTGCGGTTCCCATTGGTTGAATGGGCATGGGCAATGGCGGTGTCACACCGCGGGGCCCAGGCGGTCGCTACCGCAATCGTGCATCTTACAATTGTATCCAATGACCGGCCCCGCGGTAGCAGAGCACGCCTACCGCGACTTTCAAAAGTGCATTCCACTAGCGCGATTGCGGTTCCCATTGACTGAATGGGCATGGGCAATGGCGGTGGCACACCGCGGGGCCCAGGCGGTCGCTACCGCGATTTGGCATCTTTACATTGGTGCCAATGACCGTGATTGCGATGGCGGTGCACGCTTAGGGCACCTATAGACACATCATGCTGTAGCAATGGCAATGGGCAGTTCTCATTATTGAACACTCTACACTTACAGAGCCCAGGCTAAGATGGCCGCCGTGTAGGAGCTCGCCCTGAGAGCTCCCTGGGTTGGGATTACCATTTTCGGTACAAATCCCTCTGTTTACCCGTACATCTGCCCGCAATTCCTCGCAACTTTAACTCCTACTAGCATCTAAATTGTCAACCCTCCGTGGCTTACTTCCAAACGACCTCGGAAGGAATGGACGTCCCTCCTGGCTTCTGCCTGGCTGCTCATCCTCATGGTGGAGCCCTCCGGACCGATCGCTCCACGAATCCACGACTCAGCGTTCTCCAGTGATGTCGCTTCTGCATCTGGTTGTCTGTGAACCACTCTGCTCTCCTGCCGAGTTGTCTCCCTTGGATTGAGCGGGCTCCACGTCCTTCTCTTCGCTGGCGCTATGGGTGGCCCCTGCTGATGTTGTGGTCCCATCCGACTGGCCGCGCCTCGATCCTGCCCGTCAGATGGTTCACACAGCTGCTCTCCGAGGTGCGGGCTGGTTCTAAGCCGACGTGTCCGGCCGCACCTTGGATCAAGCCATCCGGACCTGCTGATCAATGGCTCCCTGGACTGTAGGCCAGGCAGGAGCCTTCCTGAACGGCCGCACCCAGATCGTGCCCTCCGGTCCTGCTGCTCGGCGGCTCTCCGGACTGCCGGCCTGGTCTGAGCCTTCCTGAACGGATGTGCCCAGATCGAACCCACCGGACCTGCGGCTCAAAGGCTCTCTGGACTGTGGGCCTGGTCTGAGACTTCCTGACCGGCCGCGCCTCAGATCGAGCCCTCCGGACCGGCGACAAAACGGCTTCGACTCCTCTGGACGCCCCGGGGATCTTTCTGGTTCGCCCCTGGGTGCGCTGCTCTCCAGGCTTTGTGTCCTACTAAGCGGCCTTTGACTCCACCAAGCGCCTCCGGTGCCATCCCGGCCGGCCCCCGACTGCGCAGCTCCTTTATGGTTTTTGTGCCCTCTGTAACGGGCGTGCTGGTCACTCAATGGCTCGTTCTGGCGAATTGGCGGCTTGGGCCTCCAGACGCCTTGGTGCCGTTTGGTCAGTCCTGATTAGCGCTGTTCTGGGGCTGTGTCGTGCCCCCTGGGACGACGTGCTGTGCAGCTTCCCTCCGGGCCGATCTGTGCCTTCCAGACCGGCCGCGCTTTGATTGGTCCTGTGGTGGTTCTCTCCCGGTGGCGCTGCCCCCTGGCATTGTGTGCCCTCCTGTATGGGCGTGCGAGGCATCGTGTCTCCTCTCGAGTTCCCGGCTTCGAGTGGACTAGATGGTGCTTGTTTACCTTTGCCTTGCCTCTCGGGGTCCGCTCCGAGTGGACTGAATGGTGCTTGTTGACCTTTACCTTGCCTTTCGGGGTCCGATTTGGATCACTCGACTGGCCGACGATGCTCGGTGGCTGGCTTTACATCCTGACACCCCTCATAGCCCTTGACTCCTCAGGCTGTCTTCAAGCTCGCCATCAAAACAGTTTTTTTACCCCTCA
Source organism: Calotriton arnoldi (assembly GCA_963921515.1). Taxonomy (NCBI): domain Eukaryota; kingdom Metazoa; phylum Chordata; class Amphibia; order Caudata; family Salamandridae; genus Calotriton; species Calotriton arnoldi. The sequence goes on along the minus strand of CAWUFW010005103.1, from coordinate 1,385,213 downwards.
AAATGTCGACGCGCCTGGCCAAACTATCTTCTAAGATGGCGAACGCTGTCTATCTACTAATGATGTGATCGGTGAGAGTCTGACCTTGCAATCGGTTTGTCCCTCCCTCATCACTGTGCCCCCTGATCCCTAATTCAATGGGTCTCAAACACCGGTCACAATAAACTGGTTTATCTATGCAGCAACCTCCAGATGTTGGAATCCCCGCGGAGGTGCGTGTTTGTTTTTACAAGCTTGCTCCCCAATGACTGGTCACAATCACTGGTCATGGCAAACTGGCTTACCTTTGTTCCAACCTCCCGATATTAGTAACCCTGGAGAGGGGCTTGATTGCTGTTGTAATCCTAATAGCCTTTGCGCTCCTGAGTGGGTGATACCTGTATTAACAGTGTCCACTGACGCCCCAGGGCCTTACCTCCTTCTGCCAGGCATCCTTGGTTCACTTGATGACGCCACTCATTCCCTCCTCTCTCTGATGACGCCTGGCCTTGCCGATACCCTCTCCGAGCTTACGAAGGTCAGCAGAATTACACTCCTGAGATGATGTGTCTCAATCCCCCCCTGGAGGGTACCTAACCTTGACTACGAATTTGTTGGTTTTCCCTTACTCCGGTGCTTTTGCCCTATGCCGCTCCCTCACTGTGCTCCCCTCCAAATCCTCTCTGAACTGGTGTTTTACTACAGGATACACCCCACAGCCTCTTCTTCTCAATCCAGCATTTGTTGATACCGGTCCTGGACTCTAAATATTATTGTTTTTGACTACTACTCGATTCGTTTCCCTGCGCTGCTCTCTAACCTGTTTCTTCCCACACCCTGGCTGTTCTATTACCTCATAAGTCATTTTGTCTCCTGCTGCAGAATTCTGTGCCGTCCCATGATTTTCTCTCTCCTACTACAGACTTTTGCCTGTTCCCCCCTTGTACAAATTTTAGGCCCTGGTCTGTACCGTCATGGACTGCCTATTAACACCTTTTGACTGATGCCAAATAAACCGTGTTATTTTGTTTATTGTTTTTGTGATTAGGTGCCCCACCCTTATCCGCTCTCTCGCTTCTTTGCCGTTTCTCCCCCGTCCCAAAGTTTAGGCCTAGGTCTATGTAATCTCCATAAGTCTATATTGTTCTTGACCCCCTCTTATTTCTCTGGACTGCTGTCAATTAATCCATGTTAAATTAATTTAAAGTGTTTATTGTCTATATAATTATGTAGCGCACCTTTCTCAGCTCTCTCTCTCGATTGTATTCTACCTTGGTGGCTCTGCACCCCGCCACTCTTCTCGCACGATTGTATCTCCAGGTGTTCTACACCCTCCCCCTGAACTTTCTCCCCATATCTCCCCCATCCTTCTATCCGCCTTTTCCTCACTTTAACATACAATCATGTCCCCCCCTTATCTCCACCTCACACCTCCGGACCCTGCTCTCACCCGTCACAGCCCCAACTCATGGAACATCTTATACCCCTCTAACCTTTCCAAAAATGCAAAGAAATTTTTTAAACATAAACTACTGATTCGTCACCCTGAAACACTAATTGCCGACACCTACCTCAGTCTCTCCTCTCCCATCAAATCTAACTTCATCTTCTTTTCCAAACACCCCTCCAAATGGAAAAACATCTTCCTTCATCATGTTACAATCTCCAAATCCGGTAACATTCCTTATGGCTTCAAACTGACTACCACCCCATCCCCAGCCTTTCTTGGGGAAATCGACATTTCCATATTCAAATCCGGCAATATCATCATCCAAGCACCTGATTACCACCTCAACCTCTTCGAAAACCATTTTAGCTCCTTGTCCTACCAACTCTCTCTAGTCCCCCAACAAAACGGCCTGACGACTCTACGATGTCTATCACCCCACCGGGTCAGTCCCATCCTCCCTTTCATGTCTCCCCTGCACATTCCGTCACGCCAATCTTCACGCCTCCCAACGACCAACCCCCGCCAACCCCTTGCCCCAGCGCTAACCCCTCTCCTACTTCCGTGCCTCCGCAAATGGACTCTCCCTCTTTCCCCCCCGTTTGTCAGTCTCAATCTCCCCCTCTCACAATTGCTTCCCCCCCATCAACGCGTATTGGCCTATCCTAACATCCCTCTCGCCCACCTACTTTCCCCTTCCACCCTGATTGTCTCTACGACTGACCCTCCACTCCCCACGCTTTACCGCCACCTATTAGCCAGAACCCTCCCCTCTTCCCCCCTTCTGGCCTCTCCCCCCCCTGCCCGCCAGACTCCCCCCTATGACTAATGCTAATTCTAATGTTTCCCCCTCTTTTCCAACTGAGATCCCCCTCAATTTTCTTACTCAGTCTTTAACCAACATCGAGCAAATTCTCTCAACCCTGACGACGGAACTCACCCAACTTAGAAATTATTTCATTCACTCAACGCCGTCTCATTCCCGAACCGCACTGACTCCCCCTGTCTTTGCTCTCTTAACTTCCCCCGGCATAACAAATGGAGAACTACACCCCTATATAACAGAGCTCATAGGCCCCTCCGCTCAGTGAACTATCTATCCTCGTCTGACCTCAGCGACCTTTGCTACTCCTACCTTCCCCTACCTATGAGTTCTGACCTTCCCCCCTCTCACACTAAGATCCCAGTGATTATAGGAACTACCAGAATCCCTCCTGCACCCATCTCACCTAGACCTCCAGCCCAATTTACCACCATTCTACCTTGCAATCCTATCAATGATAACACTAAAACCCTCTCTTGCATGCTCGTCAATTGCCGTTCGGCTGTCCGTCATGCGACTGAAATATCCGAAAGTTGAGTTTACTACTTGGGACCCCCGCGGTGTAGAAATAGGACGATACATCCATGATCGTACACGAGGAGACAGTTTCCCTCGGTGGTACCTGACCCTATTAGCTCAGTGCTGAATGCGGTACTCGGCAATTTAGAGACATCACGCCTATATAGATTGTCGCTATGTCCTTTGTGGCTCCACGATACCTCAACTGTCTATATATAATCTTTTAAGTAAATTCTCTGTATTACTTCTCAAGGGAATTCTACTTTTTATCTGTTTTATGAACATTGACTGGTGGTGGCGTGTACCGCTTATGCCCATTTGACCGGTGTGTGTATTGGAACCCATTCGGAACCAATATTTTATTGTGATTGAAGCCCTTTAATTTAATTTTTCGAACATATCTACATCAAATTGATGAGAATTAGTGTTTACAGTCAAGATGATGGTCAACTTCATAATGATTAAATAAAGTGCGCCCTGAAGAAGGAGTTTGATATATATTTGGGATCTCCGAAACGCGCGTCGGCGCTTCTTTGCCTTTGTCAATTTTGTTGTATGTACTGTTTTTTATCTGTTTTGTATGGCTTTTTGCTTTGTATTGTTAGATCCTTTGTATGTGGTGGCTGAGGTGGTTTCATGTCTATTTACTCATAGGTACCCTTATATATCATGATGTTGGGCTTCTGTCGTGTTTTTATTGAATTCTGTGCGAAGAATATGAATATAAATACATAAAATACTATGAAAAAAATATATTTTGATAAATGCATGAATTAAAAAAAATTATTTTTCTATAAAAATATCGTTGGTCTGTGGGTTTTCTTGAAGTATGGACTTATAGCCAATGTTAGAGGTATACATGTGAGGGAAGGTTTTGTTCTTTTGCAACTGAAATATCCGAAACCATCCTCAGTAAAGCAATTGACATCGCCTTCCTCACGGAAACCTGGCTCAATGACCACTCAACGGCTTTTCTTGACCTACTCATCCCCCGGCTTTTCTATTCTTTGGAAAGATCGTCCCATCAGAATAGGAGGTGGTCTAGCCATAATCCATAAAAATGAACTGCAACTCTCCCTATTAAAAGACTCAGACTACCTAACCTTTCAATACCCTGGGGCTGAACTCTTTACCCAGGGTGCCCCCCCCGATCCGACTGCATAAAATCTACCACCCTCCGGATGAACCTCTTCTCTTCGCCGACGAATTTTCATATTTTCTTTCACAATCTGCTCTATCTGCCACAAAAAACCTCTTCCTCAGTGATTTTAACATTCACTAGAATAATGTTGAGGATCCCACAGTCATGCGCCTCCTAAACCTCCTTGAGATTAACAACCTCAAACAAATATGCCAAAGTCCTACCCATATAAAAGGAGCCACTCTCGACGCCATCATTTCCAATCAGGACACTTCCTCCCTACTGGCCCCAGGAGCTGGGTGATGCTCCGGCCCCAGTCCCAGTGGTAAAAAGTCTGGGAATCAAAGTGGACGCTAAGCTTTCACTAGCTAACCAAGTTTCCACTGTGTTTGGAACCTGTGTTGGCCTACTCAGGCTACTTAGGAGACTCTCCCCTATCCTCTCCTTCTCGACCATGAGAACAGTCGTGACTGCCATGATCCTGTCCCGCCTTGACTATGGCAACTCGCTCTACATTGGACTGCCAGACTCCTTAGTAGGCAAACTCCAGATAGTCATGAATGACGCGGCAAGGCTAATTTTTAAAGTACCCAGGTACACGCGTGCATCCCCCCTTCTGCAAAGTCTTCACTGGCTGCCCATAAAACAGAGGGCCAAATTTAAGGGCCTCTGCATTGTTCACAAGGCTTTTCATGGACAGGCACCCACCTATATTAAACAACGCCTTGAGAAATACGCCCCATGCCGCTCGCTAAGATCATCCACGATGGGCCTCTTAAATCGCCCACGCTTCAACTATGCCACCAAGGGGGGCCGAGCCTTTTCCATCCTTCTACCCACCCTTTGGAACAAGCTGCCTAGCCAGCTCCGCGCAGAAAGCCGCCTTCTTCCTTTCAGAAAAAAACTGAAAACCATTCTCTTCACAGAAGCTTGGGCTTAACTGTCTTGCACTCGCCCGGGACTGACGCCACTCTTCTTGTAGCGCTTAGAGACCTTCCGGTATTAAGCGCTCTACAAATTCAAATTAACAATAACAATAACAACTATCTCACATCATCCCCATTGACTGGTCCGACCATCACCTCATTCTGTTTAAGATCGTAACCAATCCCCTCCCCCTCCTCACAAATCACCAAACCCCCGAAATGGACCAGAAACCTGAGTCAAATACCTCCAGACGTACTTGAGTCTAAACTCCAAGCCCTTCTCCTTCTCACCCCCCTCTCACATAATGCCAATGAACTCACTGAACATTTCAACAAGACCGTCAAAGATGTCTTGGACAATTTAGCCCCCCCTAAACTAAAAAAACAACGAAATATTCCATCCAAATCGTGGTTTAACACATCGGCGGGTTCCGGTCCACACCGTAGGTTGCAGCGGTTACTATCCTGAAACAAAAGGTCCCCAAACAGGAAGTTCCACTGTGTGACAGGATCCATGAATCCATACACACTCGGAGTTTATATACTCAACGCGCAGGATCTGTAAGTAACAAGATCCCACCACACTCACAGGGCACTTTAGGGTGTGCGCTGATATATACACCTGAGTGGCCATCAATACTTTTATGGCCACACTCACTCAATTGGTCCTGAAGAAAGCCTCATGAATATCGTAGAAGGCTGAAACGAGTAGACCTACACTCTTCAGGGATATTGAGGCACATTTTCACCTCATGTATATCCCGACCATGTTTTTACTCATGTCCTAGGACCCTTCTATTAAAACGTTTATAAGGGCATTTCCTAGAGACATTTTTATCATTTACTCACACTTCACATAGCACTTCACTTTTCACCAAATAACCTGCTCCGCTGTAAATCAGGCGTTGAAGCACAGCTGGATTGCACTCGGCAATCCAGCTGGACCCCGATGATGAAGCATGCCACCTACTAGGTAGGTGGGTGAGGGGTTTCCTAAGACAACCACTGGTTGTCTGCGTTCCTCTACCAGGGTGAAGGTCAACAACTATGACCATAACCTGTTAAGGACTTGTCCATGTTGTTTTTGCATATTACTCTGGGAAAGGGACAAGTACCTGTTCCATTTCCTTACTCTCTAGTTGTTTTTTTGTTTAACACAGATCTCAACAAAGAACGACGCTCTCTCAGACTGACTGAAAGAACTTGGAGACAACACCTCTCTCCCTCCCATCTTGCCCTCCTTAGATCCGCCAGAGCTACTTACAAGAAGCACATCTTCAATGAAAAGGCAACCTTCTTTCGATCACAACTTGAGCGTGCCAAAAATAGACCCAGAGAACTGTTTAATATTGTTAGGAAACAAACATCGTCCACTCCCCCTGAACTGATGGCCTCAACCGAGAGATGTGAAGAAATTGCTAACTTCTTCTCGGATAAAATTTCCAAAATTGATCAATATTTCCTTCCCACCCTTCCCCCTCCATCCCCCGGACTTATTGTTGATGTTCCCTTTGTCTTACCTCCCCTGCTGACCCTGCCCCTTCCTCCTAATCTTCCAACTCACCGACCCACTTCTATGCTTCCCGATTTCAACATTTCCAACATACAGCTGAAAAACAATGCCTCCTGGCAAAATTTCAACCCTGTTACCGAACTCGAAGTCCTGAACATCATTTCCAAACTCAAGCCAACCTCCCACACCAATGACCCCCTCCCCTCCAACCTTATCCATGATCTTAAGCACATCATTGCCCCGTACTGGACTACCATCATCAACTCATCCTTTACTACTGGTTGTGTCCCCTACTCTTTACAATTAGGACAAATCACTCCCATTCTGGAAAACCCCTCGGCCGACCCAAATGACCTTAACAATTTCCGCCCTATCTCCAACCTACCACTTCTATCCAAAGTCCTTGAAAATTTTGCGCTCCGACAATTGGACAATCACATCTGCAATTTTAACCTCCTTGACTCCTTACAATCTGGCTTCAGGAAAGGATGCAGCGCGGAATCCGCCATGCTCAATATTATTGATGACCTCCACCGGTCACTCGACAATGGTGAGTCCTGCCTTCTTATTCTCCTTGACCTCTCTGCTGCATTCGATACTGTCAACCATTCTTCCTTACTTAACTCACTTAAAGCTCGATTCGGCCTTAATGGCCTTGTCCTCAAATGGTTCTCTTCTTATCTCCAACACAGAACTCAGCAAATCAAAATCCTTGACTGCCTCTCGAAACCTACACCGGTCTCCCTAGACGTCCCTCAGGGCTCCATTCTCTCCCCCTCTCTCTTTAACCTCTTCATGGAACCCCTTTCCCTTATTCTGAAACAAGCAGGAATCTCCTACCACCTCTATGCCGATGACACGCAACTTTACTACAAGATTAGATCCCACTCGGATGTTCTCCATCTTAACAATTCCTTGAAGAAGATCCAATCCTGTTTTTTCTCTAACCACCTTAAACTTAATCCCAAAAAAACAGAAATCATTCTCTTCTCTCCCAACAGAAACCAGCTCCCCATCCAAAGCTGACTCTCTGACCAAAATGCTCTTAACTGCACGATCTCCTTATCAAACTCAGCGAAATCACTTGGTTTCACTATTGACAACAAACTTACTCTAAATGACCACGTAAAGAACTCGGCGAAAGGAGCTCTCTTCACGCTCCGACATCTTAAAAAAAATCAAACCCTTCATTCCAGCTGATGACTTCAAAGGGGTGGTACAATCACTTGTTCTCTCCAAAATTGACTACGGCAACGCTATCCTCTCTGGTACCCCTAAAGTACATCTTGCCCCCCAGCTGTGCTCAACCTAGCTGCCAGGCTAATCACGGACTGCAAACGTTTTGGCCACATCTCCCCTTCCCTAAAAGCCCTCAATTGGCTACCTGTAGAAGGAAGAGCCTCTTATAAGACTGCATGCATTACACACAAAGCTCTTCACCAACAAACTCCCCTGTACCTTACAAACAAACTCAAAAAAGCATGCTGCTCCCGTATGACGAGAACCTCCAATGCCCTACTCCTTGTCCCCCCTCTGTTAAAAAAGAAAACTACACAATTTCGGTGTTTCTCTGAAAATGCCCCAATGATCTGGAATGCTCTCCCCAGGGATCTGCGCTGTAACCCTTCCTACCTCAGCTTTAAAAAAGACCTCAAATTGCACCTTCTCAACAAATATTGGGGTCCGTAATCCTCACCTCTGCCCCCTCTTCTCAAGCCTCCTAACCCTGGTTTTCACTCATCTGTCCTCCTGACCTCACCCCCCTGAATCTCCCCTAGTACTCCACCTCCTTTCCTCCCAAACTGTCCCCCCCTTCTGTACTTATCAATCTTTTCCTTCTCCCTCGCCAACCAGCCGCGTACTTTGTCGCCTCCCCTGCACTCAACGAAGAGCTGTATACTGTGTATTTGTCAACGCTCCAAAACAGTTTCGCCTGAGAACCTTGACTCATGTAATTTTATCTCCTGTCAGTTTTATACCATTCCTAGGCCAAAAAGCATTTCGTGATAACCCTACCCCCTATGTAAATAGCTCTCTTGCACTCATGTTAATTAATATTGTCTTTTTTTACTCCTTGACGTCTAGATCTGTAGCCTATTGTAAAACTGTTTTATTCTGTAACAATTTACACCTTTCTTTTACTTATGTGGAATGTTTTTCTGTTTTATCCTCAAGTCTATGTTTTTATTCTACCAAACAACCATCTTCTCTGTAACAAGCAACACTCTTGTAAAGCGCTCTGATACCCACGGGTCCAGCCAGCGCTATATAAAACCTCTCAAATAAATAAATAAATTACAATGAGTCATGCCACCAGATTGTTAAATTGAATGTTAGTGTGACATTCTACTCACTGATGTCTACACATGCCATGTCAGTGCACTGGAGTACATGCATTGGCATGTAGTCCCTCACATGTCACTGATGATGTTGTTGTGCATGTACACAGATCTGTTGTGTGATGGACTCCCAAATATGGAGACATGTCAATGTGTGAGATGGCTAAGCAACACACAGTAATGATGGACTGACTACTTAATGTGCCTACTTCACTGTGTAGATTGCTGAACTCATGTTGATACTTGATCTTCATGCACACACTGTACTCATTGTGTCGTTCATGTGTGCCCTGTCCGACTCACGCAAGAAAGTGTGGCAGGTACAGCAGCTACGTAGGAGACAGCGGTGTTGGTGTTTCAGATATGTGCTGTGTCAAGTACTCTCAGGGCTGGTGACACAAGATGTCGGAATGTCCCATTTCACATTCACATAGTCTGTATCTGTCTCGGGTGCACTCAGTTTGTACATACTGATCACGTGTACAACTACTTGGGGTCAAGTTGTCTCTGCATGTGACTTGTGCTGTAAGCTGGTGTGTCAGGCCAGTCATCGTTGGTGCTGTGTCAGTCAAAATGTCAGATGTTGGACACATCTCATGGGTGAATTGAATTGACAAGTGTCCCCTTTTATCTCATGTAGGAGGTGACCAAATGTGCACCGGCCATTCACCTTGCTGGCGGACATGGAGGATGTGGACATCATCCATAAGTTCCGGTTGGATCGGCACAACCTCCAAGACCTATGTGCTCAGTTGGAGCTCCATCTGAGGCCTCGCAGGACATATCCAACTGCTGTGCCACCAACATGTAAGGTGATGGCGGCCCTGCATTTCTTCGCAACTGGTTCGTTCCAGTACACGGTGGCCAGCGCAGGTGGGATGTTGCAGGCAATGTTCAGCATGGTGCTACGGGATGTCCTGTCCGCTATGATGGTATACAAGGACACTTACATCCATTTTCCACGGAGACAGGAATTGGCAGCTGTGAAGGCTGATTTCTATGACGTTGCCCACATCCCTAATGTAGTTGGTGCCATTGACTGCACCCATGTTGGACTGGTTCTGTCACAGGCAAGGGAGCAGATCTACAGGAATAGGAAGCATTCCCATTCCATTAATGTGCAGGTTGTATGCCAGGCAGATATGATCATCTCACATGTCTGTGCCAGATTCCCTGGCTCAGCCCACGACTCCTACATCCTGCGTAACAGCATCGTACAACAGATGATGGCAAATCTGCATCCTGACCGTGCGTGGCTTGTAGGTGAGTAGCTGAGTCAAGTATTGTGCTGTATGTGTGACATGCTGTCCGCAGCTACAGTCATTTTACTAAATTGTTCTGTGTATCTGGCACCTAGGTGACTCTGCATATCCCAACCGGCCCTGGCTGCTGAGCCCACTGCGGAATCCCAGGACACCGGGTGAAGTCCGCTACAATGAGGCCCATGGGAGGACACGTCGTGTGGTGGAGCGTACTTTTGGGCTTTTCAAGTCTCGATTTTGGTGCCTGGACAGGACCGGAGGTGCACTGATGTACTCTCCCCAAAAGGTGTGTCAGATCGTGGATAGCATGCTGCATGCTCCACAACCTTGCCCTGCGCAAAGAGATCCCCCTGATCCTGGATGATGATGAGCAGCAGATGCCCCTGCCTGCAATCCCACACATGTCCAGTGACGAGGATAGTGGAGAGGAGGAAGGTGTCGACCTGCGTCAACAGCTCATAAACCGCTACTTCCCTTGAAGGTGAGTGACATTGTACAACGGTGCCATTGTTTGCTGTTTTTGTAGTTGTAGGAAATGCCTAGGGGAGCTATGTGACAGCTGCCTGTTGTTGGCTCTGTGCTGAGGGCTGATGTTTCTGGGACAGGGTAGTTATGCACAGCTACATGATGTCTATGTCGATATCGTTGCTCATTGTAATGTGTGCAGGTTTGAGTACCTTGATGACAAGTGTTGTGTAATGGGTGTGATGCCATCAACTGACAAGTGAATGTTGTTCTCTTGTGTTTTCCTAGGTTCCTTCAGCCTCTCAATGCCTCGCAACAATCAGTGCACCTGGTACATTGTAATCTGAGTCAAGATTGTACATCCTGTGGTAAACATGGAGCTGACACGAATACATAGGTGTGCAAAGAGTGTTTATTTACAATAAGTACATGTGACAGGGAAGTGATTATTTGCAAATAGGTGGTAAGTGAATCAATGAGTTGTCAGTGATGGTAGACAAGACAATAGAGTAGTCACCACATTGATGTGGTGACACAGTCCAACAGACGCCTGCCATCAACATGGCAGTGTGGGTAAGGATAGTCAACAAAGTCAATGGGAAGGTGAAGAGAGGTGCCATCATCGCTGGCTCTTTGACTGGCGTTTGGCTGGTGCTTTAAAACGTGATCCTCCCTTGTTTTTCCTCGGACGGCCCCTTGGGCGTTTGGCAGGGGGGGCCTCTGCTGCGGGATCAGAGGTGTCTGAGGACACATCCTGTTCCAGCTCACACGTCTCTGTGGCCGCAGGTGAGGAGGTGGGACTGTCATCCTGCGGGCCACTGGAGGGAGGTTGAGCTGTCCTTTGGGCCGCAGGCCTGTCCCTCAGGACACCCACAAGCTGGCCCAGGAGGTCCACGATTTGGCCCATGCGCGTGTCTATGGACCTCAGCAGCAGGCGGAGCTCACGCGATTCTTCCAGAGCCTGGCCCATGTGTCCCTGGGCTTGTTCGTATGCCCCAAGGACTCTGGCGATGTTGGCCAGGGCTTCGGTCCCAGTGTCCTATTGATTTTGTCACCCAGTTGCCCTCCCACCTGCCCTGCTGTCCCGGACCTGTGGCATCACCACTCAACGCACCCGCTGACTCTCCCTGCCCTCCTTAGATTGTGGGGTGGTGTGGGTATCCTCTGAGGCAGGGACAGTGTTGCAGGCAGCACTGGTGGTGGTGGTGGTGGAGGCCGCACATGTCGTTACAGCAGTGGTCAGCGCAGTTGTTGTTGCTGTGGTGGTGGTGGTGAGGACAGTGGGGGCCTGGGACCTGCTGCGCCCTGGCAGGCCAGATGGGCCAGCTTCTGTGTCCGCATCTGAGGAATTTAGGGAGTCTGCATCTGGGCGTCCATGTTCCGGGGGGGGAGACTGGCTCTGCAGGTTGGTGTTGTCATCTGCAGCAGTCAATTCTTGGTCACCTGTAGAACAGAGAAGAAATGGTCATTGAAGTGCACCCCACAAGCTTGGTGTTAGATGTTTGGATGTTACATGTTATACACCACACAGTTTACATTGAGATCACTTTGTATGGCTGCACGGTACTGAGCATCATGACATGATGTGTAGGTACCTACTTTACTTGCCAATGGTGTGACATGTCACTAAATACCATGCTCCACGTACAGATTGTGTGATTACAAGGACATGTCATCATCTAACGACTAGCAGCACAACAACTTTTTGTGAAGCATCATTGTTGTTTGCTCTGCATGGAAGACCTTCATTCTGGGCATGTACTAGCCATTGTTGTCTCATGCATCCCTCTGTCATATCATGTTCTTTGCTTTATTTTTGAAAATGACCATGCTTGTTTTGTTTTCATATGGGCCTTGATGCTCTGCCACCATGGCACTTACACATAGCATTCACTGCTCTGCATGATTGTGCCCTGAATTACTTCAACATGTGATTTGGTGAGTCACACTTTAATTTCTGTGACAGTTACATACGCTAAGCTGTCTGCACACTGGAAGTGGCTATTGGATCTATGCCAAGTTGGGTGGGATGTGAGGGCTGGTGTGGTCATATGGCTCCATGCTTTTTGAGAGGAATGGCAGGGTGCATGCACTGTCTACCTACCTGTTCTGTGACACAGTTCAGGGGAATTGCTGACACATGTTTCTGGGTGTGGGTGGAGTGCTCCATCTTGCTGAGCTGTGGGACAAGGGGGCCTGGTGGGAGTTGTAGTGCTGGCTTTCCACCCACAAACACCCCTCCCTGTTAAGATGGCTACCTACCTGTTAGGTGGAGGTGATCAATGCAATGGCTGCCACATGATTCTGGGTGTGGAGGAGTGCTCCATCTTGCTGAGCTGTGGGACAAGGGGGCCTAGTGGGAGTTGTAGTGCTGGCTTTCCACCCACAAACACCCCTCCCTGTTAAGATGGCTACCTACCTGTTAGGTGGAGGTGATCAATGCACTGGCTGCCACATGCTTCTGGATGTGGGGGAGTGCTCTATCTTGCTGAGCTGTGGGACAAGGGGGCCTGGTGGGATTTGTAGTGCTGGCTTTCCACCCACAAACACCCCTCCCTGTTAAGATGGCTACCTACCTGTTAGGTGGAGGTGATCAATGCAATGGCTGCCACATGCTTCTGGGTGTGGGGGAGTGCTCCATCTTGCTGAGTTGTGGGACAAGGGGGCCTGGTGGGAGTTGTAGTGCTGGCTTTCCACCCACAAACACCCCTCCCTGTTAAGATGGCTACGGAGGTGATCAATGCAATGGCTGCCACATGCTTCTGGGTGTGGGGGAGTGCTCCATCTTGCTGAGCTGTGGGAGAAGGGGGCCTGGTGGGATTTGTAGTGCTGGCTTTCCACCCACAAACACCCCTCCCTGTTAAGATGGCTACCTACCTATTAGGTGGAGGTGATCAATGCAATGGCTGCCACATGCTTCTGGGTGTGGGGGAGTGCTCCATCTTGCTGAGCTGTGGGAGAAGGGGGCCTGGTGGGATTTGTAGTGCTGGCTTTCCACCCACAAACACCCCTCCCTGTTAAGATGGCTACCTACCTATTAGGTGGAGGTGATCAATGCAATGGCTGCCACATGCTTCTGGGTGTGGGGGAGTGCTCCATCTTGCTCAGCTGTGGGACAAGGGGGCCTGGTGGGAGTTGTAGTGCTGGCTTTCCACCCCAAAAAAACCCTCCCTGTTAAGATGGCTACCTACCTGTTAGGTGGAGGTGATCAATGCAATGGCAGCCACATGCTTTTGGGTGTGTGGGAGTGCTCCATCTTGCTGAGCTGTGGGACAAGGGGGCCTGGTGGGAGTTGTAGTGCTGGCTGCCTGTACACATGCAACCCTGGGAATGTTGCTAGCTACCTTTGGGGTGATTCAGAGGGAGTGAATGTTAGATCTGTGAGACATGTGTTGGGGAGTGTGTGGTGCACATGGATGCATTTGGGCCTAGGAGGTGTAGCTTTGTGGTTGTGCAAGACAGTACATAGCAGTGTGATGGTGGACATTTGTTGTTACTTACCAGCCTCCACTCCCCCGGGTATTCCTGTGAGACTCTCTGGATGCAGTATGGCAAGCACCTTCTCCTCCCATGCGGTGAATGTTCTTGGTGGAATGGGAGGGCCACCGCCAGTCCTCTGAGCCAGCTCACGGTTCTTGTTGTTTCTCTCTTTCACCTTTTTCTTGAGGTCAGGCCACCGCTTCACGATCTCATTCTTGGTGCGTGGGACAGTCCCTACTGCATTGACCTTGCGGGCTATCCTTTCCCACATTAGTGTTTTGGTGGCTAATGGTGTCTGTTGGACCATGCTTCCAAACAATTGTGGTTCTACTCTGATTACCTCATCTACCATGACTGACAACTCATTGTCAGTGAATTTAGGCATTTTCTTCTGTGCCATGGTGAGTGGTGTGCAAAGGGGTTGAAAGTGCAGGTGTGAGAGTGGTGGTGGTGATGTAAGTGGTGTGTGTGTGTGTGTTGTTGTGCTGGTGAGTTGTGTGGTGGTTTGCCTCTCCTTTGTGCTGTAGGCTTGGTTCCTTCAGTGGTGGAGTATTGCAAAGGATTGTGGTCAGGGAAGGGGCTGGTTTTATACTCAGCTATGTGGGTGTGTCAAACTGGTGTATTGATGTCAGGTGTGTTGTGTGGGTTGACCTGGGATTTGTGTTTTTTTTACTTGCCATGGGGATGTGTCATTGGGGTGTATTAGGTTTTTTTGGGGGCTGAGCCAAGTTGCTGGGTACACTTGGTGGGCATGGTGTGTGTTTTTTTTGGTCGGCCACTATGATTTTTCCGGAGCGCCCGCGGCGGTGGGTATATGACCGCCCTTCCGCCGGCTCTCCTATTCATCACTGGTTGCGATCGCGGCGGTCGGAAACACCGGATTGTTCCGCTGTCACCTCAATGGTATCCTAATTCCACGTGCGGTCAATCCGCTGGCCGTGCGGCGGTTTGGGCTTTTTCTGCCGCAAATCCGACCGCCGTGGACAGATTTTCACCTGCTCCGCACGCTACCGGCAGTCTTTCTTGGCATCGTTCCGCCGCGGTTGGATTTTTCTGGCGGTTGATTCTAATCGGACCGCCGGTTTTCCGCGGTACATGCAGACGGTTGATTCCCGCTACCATGGCGCTCCGGGTGCTTTTCCGCCCGCCATCGTAATCAGCCCCTTAGGTTGATATTTTTGTTTAGTATAGATTTTGTAGTTTTCTTCGTAGTTGTTTGTTGTCACGGTTTTTGGTGCAGTTGTAGTGAAGTGTAAGCTGTGAAATAAAAGAGAAAAGGTTATAATTTTAGTTAATTAGATTACTTTCATAGTTTACGACCACATGTATATAGCTAAAGAATTGTGAATCCTTAAAAGCGATTTTTAAGGAATTGCTATTTAAGAGTCGCAATTATTAATGCATGTAGAAATCGCTAAATAAATTGCTATTTATACACAATCTGTAATAGAGAGTAGAATCTTTTGTCATTAATTCCTATGGGCCTAGAGGGCCATAGGAATGAATTGGAAACTATTTGCAGTTTGATAGTATCTATTTTGCTATTGCGTTTTGAGTTGATGTATCCTAAAAGTACTTTTACCAGTCTCAAATGAGGCTATCCTGAGAATCGGCTCGTTTGCGACTGGTAATAAGCTTGATGCATGTGCTCATTAGCCTTTATTTAAAAAAAATTTGTAATACAAATTATATGCTTACTATTTTTCGTTGATGAAGTGTCTTTTGTTGATGTTGTTGTTTTGTTGAATTTTGTGGAAGCTGTAAAAAGAAAAGTATTTGTTAGCTATGTTTTGTATTTTTATTACGCTTAAAAAATCAAAATAATTTACTTTCTTTTTAGGTTAAGTTATATACTTACTTTGTTATATTTTTAATGATGTTGATTTAAATATTGTGGGCACGAAAATCTTTGTCCTGTATTTTCTAGGTGGATTTTTAATTAAGTTTAATCTGTGAGAAAAACATGTAATGGTTTTAGTTAATTAAATTAAAAAAGGCGAAGTATTTATATTTTGTTATAAAGTTTTGTTCTTACCTGTATTGTTGGATTGTCGATATAGTTGTTTATGTAGTTCTTCTTCCTTCTGTGTTCTCTCTCTTGCAAAGTATCGCTCTTCCTCCTCGTTTGGCCGATATACGGTAAAATTGGTGTTCATTAATTCATTGTTTTTATAGTGTTTATTTAATTAGTTAGCATTTTCTATTGGTTTGTGTTCCTTTAGTTTAAATTTATTGATCAAGATAGATTTTTTGAATTTTTTAGCAGTTTAATATATATAATGTTTAATGTTTGTATTTATTTTATTTAGTGTTGTTATTGTGATATATTTGTTTATAAATGTAATTTAAATTATTTATATTTGATATATATTAATATTAGTTTACTTTCGGTCGGTTTGATATTTATTTAATTTTGTATTTTTAATTTATTTATTTATTTGTGTTTGTATTATTATTGTATTTGTTTAATTTTTTTTTTTAAATATTATACTTTATTTTAAATATTTCGTACATGTAATTTAATTATATAATTGTGAGTAGTATATTTTTAAGTTTAAATGTTATTTTCGATATAGTTTATATGTATTTTATCGATATTTATGTAGTCGGTATTAATATCGATATTTTTGGTGTGTTTCATTTCATTTCAATGTTATCGATATTTTTGTAAGCTATATTTTTGTTGTCGATATTTTTGTCATCGATATTTTTATATACAATATATTTTTATCGATGTTTGTGTAATTTCTTTTTTAAGTATAGGGTGTTGATATTTTTGTATACAATATTTTTCCCGCGATATTGCTGTAGGTCGAAGTTTTAGGAGTTCATATTGTATCAGTGATCCGGTGGCATGCAATGCTTCAGTAGCAAATTTGTCTTGTTATCTGAAGGGTTTTTCAGGTGCCGTGATTCATCCGGTTTTCAAGCCGCTCCCGAATGGGAGCTATTTGATGCCGAATGATCAAGGATGCTGCGGAATGGAACCGGACATCGCTTATCTAGTGACAGTTAATTCCATAGTGACTTGTTGCACTCAAGTACTGTTTCCACCTGCCCACACTGTTAGGGAGGCAGCACTATTGCCGTTGATAAATGTTTCTAACATACAGTTTGTTTCTCTGAGCAAACTGAAAGCTATGCTTTTTCAAAAGGATGTGGCCTTAACTTTGACCAAAGACACATTTGATCTCCAAGTTGCAAGGTCTTCGTCTGAGATACATTCACACAAACTTCCCACTGTATTTTGGAGAGTTGGTCCACCGTATCTTTAACATGTCTGATACGAAGGGAATAGTGCACTTTTTAAAATGTATCAGCTCTGATCTGGTTTGCACCTTTCAGACGATTTTTGGAGTTATACAATCTTTTATACACTCTGGGGCCGATTCCGATTCAGGCCGGAAATCACTCCGACCAAGCCGGACCCGGAGAGATTTCCGACCGAATCGGACTCTAGCAGCCCGACCGAACGAGTACGATGCGTACGCATGCAATCGGACTCGATTCGCTCGGACTCCCATTGAAGTCAATGGGAGCCGGTCGTACAACGCGAACGCGGGCTCCCATTGACTCAATGGGTGCGAGGCGAACAAGGGCCCCCCCTACAGCGGGTACGCGTCGATGCGACTCGCGCCGTACATGCACAGGTAGGGGGGACCCATGGGTCCCCCCTGTGTGCGACTCGCGCGGCTACGCGTACAGGGGGGTCCGACACAGACCCCCAAAGTCCGGCTCCGACTGCCCTTTTGAGCCGGACGGCGCGAGTCGGTCGGACTGCTCGAGGCGCGCATCGTACTTGTCCGGCCGGGGAACGTCTCTATTGCGCGGTGTGAGTCGTATCCGTGCGAGTCGGTCGGAGCGGTTCGGACCCACGAACGAGTCGGTCGGCGATTTCGCGTGCGCTCGCATCGTACTCGCTCGCCCGGACGCACGTTCGAATCAGTCGGGATAGAGGGCGCCGAATCGGATCCGGTTAAGCCGAATCCGATTCGGTACCCTACCGGCCAAGATCGGAATCGGCCCCTCTGTGTTGGGAAGCGTTTTTGGAGGGCTCTCGTTTGTCCTGATACTTGTGGCGGGAATCCTGATTTTAATTTTTCTGCTCCACAGTGGATGTCCCAGTACAGCTCGGAATGGAGAAAGCACTGTTGGTGCTGCGTTGCCGTGAGCACATGGTACGCTACTTCGGCACACCTCGGCTTCAAGAACTGAATGAGCACTGCTTCTTATCCTTCAGGCCTGTCTAGCTTGACTGCATACAACCTGTCTTCCTGGATGTATATCTCAGATCACAATTGGTTGCGCCAATGGACATTGAAGTACTGATGGATACCTTAAAGGCCCATGTGTATTGTTGTCCCCAGCCTATACTGTTAATGATTAATGCATTCTTAGAGCCACCCTGGCATGATTAAGCTCCTAGTGATGTGAACAGCGGCTCTGAGGATCACTTATGGGTAACAACGCATACTCTAGCGGCTGGTGTGGGAATTGGATGGAATCACCTTTACTCCATAAACCTGCTTCGAGGTGCGCCTCTGGGAACGCCATCTGCAGTTGTGGGCAACAGCAATGTTGCGTCTATCACTCAAAACAAATAAACAATTGGCTTTTCGGTGTGGGAACAAGTTGGCCTGTTTTGAAACAAATTGAACCAAAACAGCTTTTGCTTTCTTTTTCTAGACACCATGGCTTTCTGAGTGCTTGGTATTTCAAACATTATATTAACTTTTAAGGCTTTTATGAAATATTTTAAGGGAAGCTTGCTTTTAGATGATTTTACAACAGTTTAATAGCTTTTTAGCTTTCATATTATCATGGGCTGCTGGCTTTTTTAGAATTGTTCTAGATAGCTTTTCATGTATCAACCCTTAGGGCCCAATTAGGATGGCGTATGGAAAAGCCCTCCGATCGCCATGGTTTCGGGAAAAATCCTCCCGCATGACCCGCGGCATTTCCGTCGGTCAAATTACGATGCAATGTACACAAAATCAGACCGCGGCGGACGGATGTCACAAAAGACTGTGCACCACGGTCGGAAAAGCTGCAAATCCGGCCGCCGCGGATGGGGAAAGCTGTTCAACGGCTTGAAAAGGCCGCTCCTGCCGCGGCATGACTGCACGGCTAATTACGATGAGAATGCGGAGCTGGCGGACCGAGCACTGCGTTCGACCGGCCCGCACGCACATAGGCCAAATGAATGGCGGACGGAACCAACTTCACAACAATGCCCAAAGTGTGCCTGTACTCCCTGCCGCCCTCAATCACAACACACACGCCACAATGATACACCCCAACTTGCTCCTAGTAAGGAAAGCCATGCGCAGCATGGAAGAGACATCTGGAGGTCATCACTCATGTGGACACACCCACATACCACAGTATAAAACCAACCCCTTCCTGGACCAGCATCCTTTGCACACCACAAGCCGAGACAGAGAGACAGGACATCATTGACTCACACTGCACAACATCACACCCACCTATCTCCACACAACACCACTTTCACCCACACACCTCACACACCACACATATCTCCACCACTACCTTGCACCCTTGCACCCCTCATTCATTTGCACCATGGCCCCCAAAAAATGCCCAAATTCACCGACTCAGAGTTGAAAGTGATGGTAGACGAGATAATCAGGGTAGAACCACATTTGTTTGGGCACCTGGTCCAACACACCCCAGTTGCGCGCAAGAATCAGATGTGGGCAAGGATCCACAGCAAAGTCAATGCCGTAGGGACCACCCTACGCACTGTGCGTGACATCAGGAAGTGGTGGGGTGACCTCAAGGGCCGAGTCAAGCATCGTGCCCAGAGGAACCACGCGGCGGCCCCGAGAACTGGTGGCGGCCCTCCCATTCCACCACTAACCTTCACCGAATGGGAGGAGAAGGTGCTTGCCATAATGCATCCAGAGAGTCTCACAGGAATCGAGGGGGGAGTGGAGGCTGGTAAGTACTAACAAATGTCTCCCATCACACTGCAATGTACTGTTGTGCACAACAAGTGAGCCTCAATTGCCAGCCCACATCAAACACATGTGGAATGCATGCTTTCAAAATGAATGGATCACAAGGCTAGCATTTCCTTACTCAGCTTCACCTCACAGGTAGGTATTCAGCTCATGCACCCTGGCCTCCCTCCCAAACCGCATGGGCCACCCTCCCCACCCCACAGCCATATGTCAGCTAACTCCGTTGACAGTGCCTCCTAACAGGTAGGTAGCCATCTCACTGGGGAGGGGGTTGTTGAGCCCTGACAGCAAGACCACAACTCCCACAAGGCCCTCTGTCTTCCCTCCCAAACAGCATGGAGCCAAATTAACCCCACATCCCGCTCTTGGTAGCCAACTCTGGAAACCCCCTAAGTTGTAGGCAGTGCACATACAGCTAATACCATCGAGAGGCCACATGATTCACAGTGTCAGTGATGAAGTCACATGTAACTGCAAAGCAAAATACAAGAACGCGATCACAAAAAGCCAATGTGCAAGTCCCAGTGCCTCAAAGCAGAAATACTCGGGTCAACACAACACATGCATGGAAACTCTGTCAAACCTCACAAACCACAGGAGGTAAGTACAAAAATCATAACACAAATCATGAAGTTGCGGCATAGTAGTCAGATACTCAGAAAAGTCACAAATGTTCAAGCATGGACTGAATCAGATGAACAACAAGTTGGTACCAGAGGACATGTCCTTGGAAATACAATATCTGTACATATGATTTTGTTTCTTCAGCCATGACACATCGCTAATGAGCAATGTATGTACCTCCACATCACGTTCGACTGCTGACAAACTGTTATGAATGCATAGTAATGCCAAGGTAAAAAGTAAGGCCATCTCAAATGAAATGTGCTAAACATGAACATCAAAGTTGTGCGGTGTACTGAACATGCTGACAATATGACCTCTATTCAACAGGTGACTCGCCAGCAACAGCAGGCGCCCGTGCCATGGACGAGCCCAGCCAGTCTCCCCCCCAGGAAGGTGAACCCTCGGATGCAGACTCCCTGATCTTTTTGGATGAGGAGGACCGACCTGGCCCCTCCGGCGTGCCCAGGACAGCTCAGTCTCTGGCCCTCACTGTCCCCACCACCACCACCACCACGACTCCCACAACAGCTGCACCACCAACGCAGACCCCTGCATCAGTAGTGGTAAGATACATTGTGATCGGTGTCTGCTGAGGAAGCTGCCACAATCTACTCGGGTCTCTGTACCTCTCCCTGCCCAACTCAGGTGAAACACCTCAGTCACATGACAAGTAAGCATCATGACTGAACTGCATTTACCAGAATGCCAAGGGGTAAACTGTGCTGGGAGGTGAAGCAGTGTGCTCCCATCCCCCTAATAACATCATCATGGACATGACGGAAGTTGTCACAGATCACACAGCGCAGAACAATGAACTCCTTAGCAGTGTGCCCACAAGAGCCAGCATCACAACACATCCTGTCATGTGGACGATGGTGACATTGTCGCATTCACACACTCAAGTACTGTTGCCCATGGATTTTCATGTGACATGTACGATTCATGCATGTTTATCCACATGAACACCAGTCCCTGACAACATACCCACGCTAAATCTGTTTTACAACCGAAGTTATCTTCTCCTGAATGAGCACAACTGCTGCGTTCACAGGGCAGGCATCGCGCATATAGGAACTGTTGCATGCCGTGTTCTTTGCTGTAGCAATGTTCTCCTTACTCCCCCATATGTGACTGTGGATACTCATTTGTGGCCTTACATTCCCACAGCGAAAGCACACTTCAATAAGTGTGCAGGCACAATGGGCTTCTGTTTAAACAAGTAGTCGCTCACACGCCAGCCCTGAGACCTTCGAATTCCAGGTGCCTTGACCGTCCCGCTCGATTCAGTCACTGCTGAACAGGGCACTCCCACTTTTTTCCAGGGGACTGACACAAAAATCATCGAAAGCCTCTGATACTGAAGGCCGTTGCACACTTTTTTCAAACTTGTGGGCTCTGGCCTTGTCCCTTCGTTTCATGCTATTTTTGGAGTATTACCGGGTGTCATTCCTCCCATTTTCAGACTGCATTTAGCAGTTTGATATCACTACTTGTGGCTGTACAGCTGAGCGCTGGTTCTAAGTGTGCTCTCACGCCATGTCTGCCCGTCCTGTGGTCCAGGCGAACCCCGGTCAGTTGCAACTGTACCGTGACCGCATGCAGCTTCTCTTTGGATGTGTCCCATTAGCTGTGCTACGCATCAGTTATAGGCCAACCTTCCGCTATGCCTATTTCACCTGCGTGCAACCTGTGTTCTACTGTCGCCGATGCCCCTTTCACTGGGCCATGGATGTCTGCCTTTCCAACACATCCCTTGCTGCCCTGGATCATGAGCTTTGGGTGAGTCCTTTGTTGGTCCACGACCAGGACTGCTTCGGTGATACATGTTTGTGGGATGCCTTTCAATGTGTCAGACAGGCTGCCAGCTGCGCCTGTGCATTTGCGCAATGGCTCCTGTGCCATACCTACATCGAACCTCTCCCAGGTTGCCATGGGATGCTCCTTTCATCCTCGTGGTGTGAGGAGCACATCTGTTCCTTCATACTGCTGGATTGGATGGCGGTCCTTTTGCTGAAGATGATTTGGATCGTCTTTTGGAACTGATTGCCTTCGAAGCTGCCTGTGCCTTCTTGGATTCAGAACTCACTTAACAGCAATAGGAGCTGTTGGTGACTAATTCAATATCCTTTTACCTTTTTCACGCCTACTGACAGGAATTTGTCATTCAGCTCTCTGACTTTTGCCCTGTCTGCATTAGCTTTGACTCTGCTGACCTCTGCAGTCTGTTTCGCTTGGTACCACAGACCTGAGCAAGGGGAGGCTGTCATCTGACCATCATGGACATTGTCGACTGGCATGAGCCCAGCTTCCATCATGCAGCTGTGGTGCACGAAATTTACATGGCGTAGTTGTTTTGCCAGTACATTAGTATATGTCTGTCACATGAGAAGTGTCCGCAGAGCTTGTTCTCTGCGCGGTCCTGGAGTACTGCCTGAACATTCTGTCCGTGGTCGGAGAACATTGTCCGTTGTCATTCTGTTCTGGTCAGGCCCTAGCACCCCGACTCAACAAAGTGTCACAGCTGCTAGAGGACACGGGTGCCTTTTAGATGTCATGGGAAGGCGGGCTAGTTGCCCCACACTTGGAGAGTGATCCATCCAGTGATGAGAGCGACACAGCACATGGGATGTACATTTCACCATGTATTGGCTGAGGAATGGGGTCTGCTGACAAAGCCCATAGACCTGGGACATCTCATACAACTCCTCCCAGCAAGGGGAGGGGGGATATGCTTGTGGGTCTTCGTCCAGAGGGATTATTGATATGACATCTTGCTTCATGTGATATGGATGTGTCACTATGGTAACTGTTTTTTGTACTCATGCAATGTCAACTTGTTGTGGCACGTATGTTGCATGTTTTGACACTGTAGTAAAAAATGCACATTTCAAAGCGTTTCTTGTCTTTACCTTATCTACTTGTGTACAGGCGCTTGAATACCTCTGAGTGAGTAGGAGAGCTAGTGAGGGACTATAGCAATTGGGTCCTGTGCTTATGGGTGCTTCTGGGTGCTCAGTCCCTGCCTGCCCAAGTCCTCTAATCCTGCGCATAGACCTGTATGTGTACAAAATGCCAGCAACAATTCTCAAAGTTTGTGAGACAACAGCAAGGCACACAGACACAGTCATAGTCGCTCATTGTTAACTTACACTCAACGGAAGTAGTTGACAATGAGCTGCTGACGCTGGTCAAGGCCTTCTTCCTCACCACTGTCATCGTCACTGGGCATGTGTGGGTTGGGAGCGGGGGGCTTCTGCTGTTCATCGTCGTCCAGAGTCAGGGGGATCCTTCTGCGCAAGGCCAGGTTGTGTAGCATGCAGCAGGCGACTACCATCTGGCATACCTTCTGTGGTGAGTACCTAAGTGCACCACCAGTCTTGTCCAGGCACCTAAATCTTGACTTCAGCAGTCCAAAAGTGCGCTCTACCACACGACGTGTCCTCCCATGTGCATCATTGTATTGGACTTCCCCCGGCGTTCTTGGATTCCGCAGTGGGGACAGCAACCACGGACGATTGGGATACCCAGAGTCACCTAGTTGTGAGACAAACAGGCAAACAGTGTAATCTGTATATGTGAGGAGAGCAGCATGTCACACATACATCACAGTCATTGACACAGCCCACTCACCAACAAGCCAGGCCCGCTCTGGGTGCAGATTGGCCATCAATTGGTGTATGGTGCTGTTCCGCAAGATGTAGGAGTTATGTGCCGACCCAGGATACTTTGCACACACGTGTGAGTTGATCTGATCCGCCTGGCATACCACTTTCACGTTGATGGAGTGGTAGTGTTTGCGGTCCCTATAAATGTGTTCACTTGCCTGTGGTGGAACGAGGGCAATGTGGGGACCATTAATGGCTCCCACAACATTTGGAATGCCTCCCAGGTCATAGAACTCCCCCTTCACAGCTGCCAATTCATCCCTCCTCGGGAAGTGGACATGTCTGTCTTTGTAAAGCATCAATGCTGACAGGACGTCACGCAACACCATGCTGAACATGGGCTGTGACATCCCACCGGCGCTGGCCACAGTGTACTGGAAAGACCCAGTAGCGAAGAAATGCAGTGCAGCCATAACCTTTACTGTAGCAGACAATAGTATCCCAGAAATGAAACAGCAAGCCCAACCTGCACACCAAGGTGCGCTGGTAACGCACCTCCCCACACAAAACCAATCCCCGACTAGAAGTCCAAATAAAGAAAAGACTGAGCCGGTGTGCCCAGAAATGGTGTGCACCTCCACTGCCACCGCTGCTTCCAAGTGGCAGTCTCCAAGACCAATATAGCTTTTTACCAATGTGGAGAGCACCACCAATGTGCTGTTTGAAAAATTACTGTCCATTCAATGTAAATATCAAAAAACGTGGTTTCTTTATTCTTCAATATTGCCCATAGACCAACAGCCAACGCGTTTCGTCCATAGAAATGGACTTCATCAGGGCTTGAGTAAAAAGGAAACTTGGTCGTGTGTTCAAGAGTAAGAAAGGGTCATAAATACAGTAGGACCCCACCCGAACAGGGTCAAGCACAAATTGCAATCGTTCCTGAGAATAGAACCGATGGAAAAGGCCTGGTCGAATTTTTCAGGCTAAAAATATCCAATCCATCATAAATAAATAGGTAACGTGCAAATATAAGCGTTGAACCCTCCTAGATCCAGGGTCAATGCACTATTAACAGGCCAATGTGCCCGAACAAGTGAAAATGCGGCCTCCCCAAATGACGAGCCTTCAGTAATGGGAGAACTGTAGCAGACAATGCAGCCGGATATATTCTTTTGGGCTTCAAATGGGGCTCCAACTGGGCACATAGGTTTCGTAGTGTGCGGCGATCCAAACAGAATTTACGGATGATTTCGATGTCCTCCATCATCGCCAGGTCGGGGACAGGTCGGAAGATGGGTGGTCTCCTCCTATGTATGTCAGGGTACACAAGCATGAGCTGAGTTATAGATGAGATGTGGTGAACAGCTTACCCAGAGACTCACACAACCACAACATTGACAGGACTCATGGTCACGTGAAATGCACAAGTGACCTGCATTCAGACGTTGTTTTTCTTCACTCACTCAACATACTGACACTACGACATCCAAAGAAGTCGATGTGTATGGCATACAGTACACTGCTACATCAAGGATGAGCTGCCCTGTGGTTAGATGGCACAGCACTTGTGTTTCCCAGCATCAGTGCTGAGTTGCATGTAGCTGCTGTCATTGCACGTCCGCAAGCTTTAGTCCCACAATACACAACAACATTAACCGCTTGCCTGCGGCAGGAATTCCAGCCAGGTGCTGGACATTCCAATCGCGGGCGTGGTCATGACGAGCTGAGCTCGTCATGAGCACACGCCCAGCGTGACACATGACGAGCTGAGCTCGTCATGAGCATGGAACGGGTTAAGGACTGAGGGCAGTGAGTGTCATCTGGACAACGCAACATGGATATACAGCACAGTGAGCAGACACATGTGGACATTATGGGGTCAGTCCTGCGTTAGTGTGTGAGGAATTTGCGTAACAGACATTGCAATGTTCACCTGAATGAGGTACAAATGCACATGGATTGTGTATACATGCCCACATGGCTGACAATGACCGATGATGTCGGTCAGAGCTATGTTTGTTTGTTCCACATGTGCACTCCTATGACGTATGTGAGAACATTTACAGGCAATGGCAACTAGGCACACTGCACGCCACACCAGTATGTGTGTTGGGTGTGCTAGGGATTACAAGTATGTCTGATTTGCAGACAATGGACACCTCTGATCGTCTGCCTACATCACTGGCCCTTCACAAGATGACCCCTGGCCAAGAGACGCCAGTCAGATGTCAAGGGATATACAAGCGATGTTCACAGGTTTGATGTTTCATTACACAACATTGGTACAGTGCGAGAGACCTTTGTCCTTTTTGACTCCTTCCCTCATTTCAGTCCATGCTGGCCACGAGGCATGACAATGTATGTAATTTCACTCTCCTTTTCTTGGACATACCATGTGTGTGAAGACTTGACTCAAAGGTCACACTCTCCCATACCTTCACACTGTAGTGACCAGCTGGTCACTGTTCTAGTTGTTCTGATGTACCAGCCACTCCCAGAGGGCTGGCTTACCCCCCACCCCACAGCCACCCAGCACAGGCGTCACTGGACATGTGACCCTGCCAACAAACGGGGCCGGACGCACGTGCCCTGGGCCAGTTCTCCTATACATGTACGGTGTCTGTGTGGTTACTTTATATGCATGGGGGCTCTTGCCCCACAACATTACACATGGGGTGCACCAATCACTTTAGGCAAATGAGTTGTGATGTGTGATGTAATTCGCATGGCGCGAATGCAAATGCAGAATGTGTTCGCATGCGCGGTAGCTGGCATCCGCAGTGATGACACGCATTGGCCCCAATTGAATGATGAAGGGTTGCGGTCGCAGCTTCCAGGCCGCCGCGGTGTGGCAACCACTATGCGAATGAGCCATCAGCCAATGGGAGCCTTCGGCGTACATTTTTTGATATTGCGGTGTGCGCACTCTCCAACTGCGGGGCTCGTCATTGGGCCCAATTGCCATCAGGGGCACCGAGGGTCACTCATGGGGATTGGGTGGGCCTCGCACTTTGCATTTGGCAGGTAGCCACATTCATCGTGGTGCCGCCACGCTTGCTGGGAGTTGCAGTTGTTCAGGGGTTGCATGCGTGGAGATGTTTGGTACGTACCTCTGCTGTTGAGCGCGGCGGCGTCTTGTCTGCCGGAGGTGCAGCAGGTAGTGCAGCGGGAAGGCCTGTAGCGCAGGATCCATGGCGGCTCCCGTGGTTTAGATGGGTTCTGTATCGGCTCTTCCTCTCCGTTGTTGTGTTTCCGCCATCCGCAACGTGGTGGTTTTTACGCGGCGGTGGGAAGGGCTGTTCGCCACATCGTAATCTGGTTGACGGATGGAACGTGTTTCCGCATGCCGGTCTTGCTCTGTTGGCTCCATCCACCACCCTTGCGTACGCAAAAAATTTGCGGAGCCTGAAAGACCGCGGCGGACGGAAAATGGCCTCTGTTGGACCGTTGTAATTCGGGGGTCGCAATGACCGCACCTGGAGCAGGAAGATGAACGTTTTCCGCCACCGCCACCAGTGCGCATGGGCTTCTGTCCATCATCGTAATGAGCCCCTTAGTATGAGGAGTGGGTGTTCTATTTCCGGGTTAGGCCCATGTAGCAAAGCAGCTTATTTTCTTACATTGTCCTGTTTTTCAGCAGTGACCTTTCGCACATATTTGCGTTTGCGACAATGTTGGATTAGTTTCTCTGAACCAAAACTTGTTTACACATCCAGCTTCGCACAACATTATCATGATGCCTTGAACATCCTGTACTAGGCCTCTTTACACACTATGTACAAATGTCGTCCTATCTTCATCCACTGAGTGACAGAGCTATCCATAACATTGCTAATCTACACGTTCATTGCAAGGCTGCTTTCTATTATAAATAATGAGCATCCCAATAGATTAGCAGAGGAGGCACTTCAGCTGACACCGAGGGTGCCTGCATGCTGAGACTTAGCCACGCAGCAGTCTGACATCTCGTGAGGGGTGTCCAGTTCATGACCAAGATGGGGTTCTTCATTCTCTCCCATCAAGAAATGGGGTTGGATCGTCCCTTGGGAGGATTCTTGGCTACACACCTAAACACATTCTAGATGCACTTAGAGTAGGGTTCACATAATAGGAGTGCGCTAGATATCTGCCTTGTTTTATATGCCTGTATATGTTGACTGTTTTAGCACCATGGTAGAACTATATCTACTATTTCCACTTTTGGTGCTCGTAATCATATTTATCTGCTTTTGTCTAGTAATCATTGCAGCACACTTATTTTATACAAGAATAATGTTGGTTCAATAAATATATTGAAAAACGTCCCACTGTGTATTCTCTGTATACCTCTCTGGGAATAAGTGAGCACGATTGACTGTGCGAAAGGTTCTGTACTGTTTCCACGATCCCTGAGGGGTCAGGGTTGTCATGTTCAGTGGTTGCTAGAAACCATTCACTCACTGGTAAGGTTAGGGGGGAACTTACGGTGGCACTGTGAGCTAGCTGGTCTATAGGCCAACATATCTTGTGGGGCTGTCCGGAATCAGTCTAGATGTCAAGCACTTAGTTTATGTTGTCCAACAAATACGCAGATCCTACGAATTAGTAGGAACTACACAACAGGACCACCCTCTATTTTCCTTGCTTTTTTACCCCAACCAAGGGGATTTTTAGTGACTACCTAGCACTTCTTTTCAAATTCCGTGCTCTATCATTTGCTCAATTACAGGTTCATGCCCTCCTCTGCTTCTTGTGTACTGAGGACTTTGAGGATAAATTGCATTTGATTTTACTGTAGTTCTCACTGGCTCTGCACAGTTAACCCTATCTCTTTACCTGTAAAATCCCATGCCTCCTCTCTCACTATGTGTTTTAAATCAGGAGGCAAATCATCTTTTGTGAGAACTGGGAACAACTAGGCTTTTGATTCTTATGTTATTATTTTAAATTCAGAATCTTCGTCCTGTGTTTGAATTGCCACACTATCTGATGTACAGTAAATCAGTTAATTTTTCAAAGAAGATCTCTACCTAATAAGTTTACAAGACTCATAAAACAAATTGTAAATTTATCGTCGTTCTGCAGTGGGCCAATTTTTATGGTAGCATTTGCTGAGACCTGATTTGTAATTTGTTTATTACTGATTCCAACAACTTGGGATTTTTTTCCAGAGAGGGATAGATAGATTTTGAACTCCATGGGAGGAACAGTGGAGTGGGTACCACCTGTATCTATCAGGAATTATACTGAGTGGCCATTCACCTCACAATCTGGTCAACCTCTACGATTTCACCAGGCATGCAACCCTCTTCCCCCTCAGGCATCATAATTGTGAATTAATTACAGTTGCTGAAAACTGTGGCTAATCATTATTCATTAAAGGACTTTGCTGAAAAACAGGCATTTTGTTTTGCATCTTTTGCTTTATCACAGGAGCTATAGGCATATTCGTATTGAATTGCCTCTCATTTTGCATGTTGTGCACAGAAGCTTCCTGGGCTGGGTCAACTATCCCAGTTGACTGCATCTGCATGTAGTTTGAATTCTGCTGCATCTGGGGAACAAAAACATTTTTTTGCCTTTGCAAGGGCCCGGCCCTGTCATGCCCTAGCCCACTTACAGCACTGGCGGTAGGGTGACCTCTTCCTTTCAGATTATTATGGGCAATGGATATGGGCAATGGGGGAGAGGATGTGGTCTCACGGCTAGACTGCTGACTTTGGAGTGGGGAAACCAAGGTTCGAGCCTCGGGGTTGACTCCACATCCTGTAATTCTGGGCAAATCACTTAATCTCCCTGTGCCTACCAAAAAAAAAAAAATGAATGTGTCCTTCTGTAACATAACTGGTGCTCATGTAAAGCGCTCCAATACCTTCGGGTCGAGTTCGCGCTATATAAATCTGCAAAAAAAAAATGTTTCCAGTCCTGGACTTTTGTGTGATAACTTAATGTATTCTGGGTGTTATAGTCTTGTTTTGCTTCCATTTAATTAATTAGACTAGCACACCTGAAATAAATACTTGTAGGTGAAAAGTTCAGGACTGGAGACAATGGGGCCGATTCCGATTCGGGCCGGAAAAAATACCGACCGACTCGGAGCCGGAATAAATACCGACCGACACGTACAGGTGCAGCCCGACCCGCAAAGTACGATGAAAAGCGTGCTAAATCCGACCGACTCGTACGGAACACAAGCCGAACGACCGAGCCGCGCGGAAAACAGCCATCCGGCCGGAAAACCACGCGAATCGAACCGACCGACACGCATCAGGAAGAATCCCGAACGAAACGTACCCGCGAACTCCGACCCGCCAAGTACGATGCAACGCGTGGAAAACATGACCGAGTCGCACGGAGCCCAAGCGGCACGACCGACACGCATTCAAAACAGCGAGCCGAAGCAACCCAAAACCCCGCGACCGACGCGTACGCAGCACAGAAAACAGCACAAACACAGCGTGAACGAATCGGAGAGGCTCGCACGAGACAACTGGAGGGTCCGACTCGGTCAGAAGAACGTCTCCTACACGCACAAAAAGAACCAAGGAAAAAACCCCCCAAAAAAAGGCCAAACAAGCAATCACAAAGCAAATAAATACTGAGTGGGGAAACAGGGAACAAAGACACACCCACAACTCCACCCATATAAAGGACACAAATCCCTACCATGATCCTTTGCAAATTCCAATTACCTGCCAGCACTCAACAGACAGCAACCACACACCCACAGCTCATCCATCACACAAGCCACACACCATCAGCACCTCAACAAATAGCACCCTCACATACACCCAGCAAAACACACACTCACACACCCTCACTTGAACACCAACACACACATCACTCACCACCACCACCCATCACCATGCCCCCCAAGAAGAATCCAAAGTTCCTAGATAGTGAATTGGAAGTCCTGGTAGATGAGATCCTCAGGGTAGAGCCACAGCTGTTTGGTACACTGGTCCAACAGACCCCCATGTCGCAGAAAACCAAGATGTGGGCGAGGATCGTTGACAGGGTGAACGCACAATCACCATGTTTGCGCACAAAGGAAGACATCCAGAACAGGTGGTATGACGTGCGCAGGAGGGTCAAGGAGCTGCTGAAGAAGGACTACCTCTTGAGCCAACACACCGGCAGTGGCCCTCTTGCCAAACCACTATACCTCAGGCCCTGGGAGGAGAAGGTGCGGGCCATCCTACCACCAGTGAGCGTCTATGGACTAGAAAACATCCCAGAGCCTGGTGAGTACACAACAAATGTACACAATATTGTGCCACAATACACACACATCACTGTCAAGGGGAGAGTCAAACCATGCACCCTAAGCAAATACACACCAACCAGAACAGAATCATCCCAAAATGTGTATGTCAGTCAGATAAACACAACACATGCCATCTCATAGTGATACGTAACTGTGTCATCACATGTACAAACACAACTACAACTACAGCTAGGCAGTGGCACAAACATAACTAACAAACACATCCAGACATGTAGCCACCACTACAACACCACCTCACAGTGAAGCCCACTGAAAGGAAGGAATCCTGTGTATGCTGGGCAAGTCAGTGTAGCCAATAGCATCATGGGAGTCGTAGTCACAGATATTGCCCACCCTCACAATGCGCACATCAACACCACCATGAACCATGCTCACATCACAGGGAGTGGAAAACAACTGACAAGATGGCTGACACTGGCTACTGCTGTGGGGAGCACAAGGCCCCTGCTGGCAACTGTGCACCAACCAACAGCAGGACACCACTGTCAGCCATCTTGCCATTGCTCTCACACTCACACACAGTGAAGTCCACCCAAAAGCAAGTAAGTATGGGCATGCTGAGAAGGGGGTGGAGGCAATAGCATGATGGGAGTGGTAGTCACAGATATTGGTCACCCCCACAACTGTCCCATCAACACCACCCTGAACCATGCGCACATCACAGGGAGTGGAAAACAACCGACAAGATGGCTGACACTGGCTACTGCTGTGGGGAGCACAAGGCCCTGCTGGGAACTGGGCACCAAGCAACAGCAGGACACCACTGTCAGCCATCTTGCCATTGCTCTCACACTCACACACAGTGAAGTCCACCCAAAAGCAAGTAAGTATGGGCATGCTGGGAAGGGGGTGGAGGCAATAGCATGATGGGAGTGGTAGTCACAGATATTGGTCACCCCCACAACTGTCCCATCAACACCACCCTGAACCATGCGCACATCACAGGGAGTGGAAAACAACCGACAAGATGGCTGACACTGGCTACTGCTGTGGGGAGCACATGGCCCTGCTGGGAACTGGGCACCAAGCAACAGCAGGACACCACTGTCAGCCATCTTGCTATTGCTGTCACACCCACACACAGTGAAGTACACTCAAAAGGAAGGAAGTATGGGCATGCTGGGAAGGGGGGTGGAGGCAATAGCATGATGGGAGTGGTAGTCACAGATATTGGTCACCCCCACAACTGTCCCATCAACACCACCCTGAACCATGCGCACATCACAGGGAGTGGAAAACAACTGACAAGGTGGCTGACACTGGCTACTGCTGTGGGGAGCACAAGGCCCTGCTGGCAACTGTGCACCAACCAACAGCAGGACACCACTGACTGACATCCTGAAAGACAACTTGCACTCCCTGCAATGGAAGCACGTTCCATGGTGGGATATCTGGCTGGGTGGGAAGGAGGGCCGGATTTCCACAATATACAACCGATGCAGCCCATGTACACACCCCAACATTCACATAGAAATGCCCAAATAATGCAGGACAATGTGCTACACCAATTTCAACCCCTGACTGTGACAACTTAGGACAATGCAATGTACAGGCCCGCATCCAGAGGTACAGTCACAACTGTCAGGTGTGTCAAACATTGATGCCTGCAGAAACATAACATACATTGTGTGTGTCTCCCAAAAACAGGTGATGATGGGGACACAGCAGCAGACGCTGAGGAGTCCCCGACCCAGGCTCAAGAGGATACGGAGCTCACTGGTGTGGAACAGCCTCTGCCCTCCTCGGATGAAGAAGTCCAACCTGGCACCTCCGGAGCAAGTCATCATGCAGCACTAGCAGGACCACCAGCTGCACCCCCTACACCCACCCCTCCAACGACTGTCAACACACATACCACCCCTGCCGCCATGGAAAGACCAAGGAGCACCACCACCACCAGCACAGGGACCCTGGACCAACGTGGGGCCATGGACACCAACACCACCAACAACCCCCAAGGGGGCCCAGGGTCACCTGTGCGTGCCACCTCAGGTCCTGCACGTGTCGCCAGGGGTGGTGGGAGGGGTGGGAGACAAAGGTCGCTGCTTGCAGAGGGGACTGGACTGCATGATGACCCACAACTGGCACGCATAGCCGATGCGTACCAGTCCAGCACCGGAGAGCTCAGCCAGGTAGTGGGGCTCCTCAGGGACATTAAACAGCAGCAGGCTGCCCATCATGCCCGCTTGGACTCACACATGTCCCGCGTGGAGTCCAAGTGGGACACACTGCAAGAGATGACGGCGGTGCATAGGGACATATTACAATGCCTCCGCCAGATGAGCAGCAACCAGTCAACACCTCCCTGTGTGCCCACAACATCTGCTGCTGAAACAACTGCAACTGCCACAGGGAGGGAGGATGACTCTGGCGGAGAGTCCCCTGCACCGCAGCAGCCTGCACTTGAGGGTCCCCCCAAAGAAGAGGGGTCGTCCGAGGAGGGGCAAGTGAGAGGCCGATGGCCATGTGCAACCCCCAGGAAGCCAAAACCTGTTCTGGATAATCACCTTTGTGCGCAAACTGTTCACCCTGTTGACTGCAACACAACTCTCCCACATGACATGGGGAGCTCAAGTTGGACCAATGTCTCAGATGACTGTGGACTCTACTCTGGACATTTCTGCTACCAGGACTTCCAAATCATCTAGGAACTTTGGATTACAATCACAATGTACAGCACCCACCATCCTGTGCACTATACTCACACATGTATGTCAATAAACTCACTAATACACCATACTTGCCTCTGTTGTGATTCCTACGTTGTCTCTGAAGTGGCGATGATGATCTGGGAAATGACACTGTGCATGCTAACTGCTACAGCAAGTACAACACCGGCATGTGAGTCATGGCGACGTCACACATATGAGGGAGGCACACCACCAGGGCTACACAACACATACACACCATGGCCATCTGACTCATCGCCTACACTGATGTTGCCAGGAAATATGTTGCATTGCACAGACCCAACACCTATTCACAGTCTGTGTCAACTAGCCCACTGGTGCAGTAAGCAAATGTCAGTCAGATGTGTGACCACAGACAACGCACATCCCAAAGTGAAGCACAGGTTTATTACACATTTGCAACATGTTGTAACCACCACAGATGCAAGGTAATCCCACCTGGCAGCGGGCACACAGTCAACAAGTGTAGAAGGAAGGAAGTCCATGGGTGTGGTGCACATCACCTGTAGGGACACGACAGCTACCACCCTGGAAGTCGAATCACGGTGTTGGGGATCACAGTTGACCAAACGACTCAGAAAGTACCCTGTGAAGGACAGAAATGACACACAGTCAAAAGCACTGAAGAACAGCACAGAACTGCAATACTCATGCCCAATACATGTCACAAGATACCCACCCAGAACCAAGTTAGCATGTCAACACTGTTGGGGAGTACAGACTACCTGTAAGGACACATCGCTACACGCATACAGTCATGTAGCACATGGACACACTCAAACAGCACCAGAGCACCACCAACACATATCATGCATACTCACATCATTGACATGACATCTCTGGATACTCACATTCAGCTGAAGAAGTTGGTGATGAGCTGTGTGCGGACATCACCATCATCATCATCATCATCACTGGCATCGTGGTCCAGGCCAGGATCCTCCACAGGTGGCGGACGTTGGTCATCGTCATCCAGGATGAGAGGCAACTCCTTCCGCACTGCCAGGTTGTGTAGCATGCAGCAGACGATGACAATCTTGCACACCTTTGCCGGGGCATATGGGAGGGACCCTCCTGTCTTGTCCAGGCAGCGGAAGCGGCTCTTCAGGAGACCAAATGTCCGCTCAATCACTCTCCTCGTCCGACCATGTGCCTCATTGTAGCGCATCTGGGCTGGTGTCACAGGGTTCCTGAGGGGCGTCAGCAACCATGGCATGTTGGGATATCCGGAGTCACCTACAGACAGACAATTGCACATTAGCTGAGTTGGAAAAGAGGGTGGAACACTACATTGCAGAACACACACAATGGTACAAAGTCAGTACACACCAACAAGCCAGGCACGCTGGT
Organism: Calotriton arnoldi; assembly: GCA_963921515.1. Lineage (NCBI taxonomy): Eukaryota > Metazoa > Chordata > Amphibia > Caudata > Salamandridae > Calotriton > Calotriton arnoldi. The sequence continues at coordinate 1,349,793 of CAWUFW010005103.1, read as the reverse complement.
TCCGCATCTGTGACATCATCCTCGGGATGCGACTACTCCTCATCACGTAGGCATCGTGTGCAGAACTTGGGAAACGGGCACACACGTGTGTGATGGTCATATCTGCAAGACAGACCACCAGTGCATTGACCGAGTGGTAGTGCTTGCGGTTCCTGTATGCCTGCTCCTGGGCCTGTGGTGGTACCAAAGCCACATGTGTCCCATCAATGGAGCCAATGACATGCGGCATCCTCCCCAGGGCATAGAAGTCACTCTTCACGTCAGTGAGTTGCTGGAGTCTTGGGAAATAGATGTACTGGTTCAGGTATATCAACATAGCCTCCAATACATCGCGGAGCACACGGCTGAACATGGTCTGTGACATCCCACCAGCAGTCGCCAGAGTGTGTTGAAAGGTACCGGTGGCAAAGAAGTGTAGGGCTGCCATCACCTTCACCTTGGGGGTCAGCGCTGTAGGGTACGGCCGGCCAGGTTGCAGGTGTGGTGCCAAGCGCACTGCCAAATCATCAATCAGCTGCCTGGTGAAGCGGTACCGTCGGATGCTGTCACGTTCCACCATCGTTGCCAGGTCAGGGAATGGTCTATGGACAGCTGGTGCCCTGCAGTGCATAGGTGAAGAAAGAAAGATTGTCACTCACCCCACATATGTGGCATTGTACACACTCAATATCACACGATACATCATTATGAGGCACAAGTACATGATGTGTGCAGTTCCGTAAGGACATGTATGGCACACACATGGCCAACATCCAACATCACAGTTCAACAAGTGGCATCAATAAGTCCCAGGTTGTGCCATTGGGTATCATGAGGACGTGTCACATTTCCCATCTCCTGCTGCCACGTTACAAACACACCCCACAGTGACATGTGAGGACAGATGTGCCCCAGGCATCACAGCTCAACAACAGGTAGATTTCCAGGGACCCTGTATTGCCACATGGACACTGGCATGACATGGCGTATCATGTATACACCACAGCAAACAACCATGACCCCCACAGGTAGTGGTCCCTGTTGCCTCAGCAGGACAGACATGGACGTCTGTGACACACACACGCACAACATCAAAGTCCATGCACAAACAACGTGGGTGTGGAGACTGTCTCCCATTGTGCACATGAAATCAGAGACATTGTAAACACAACATGCACACAGACTGTGGAGGACCATCACTATTGTGCCAATGGGTCACCCTGGGTTAAACATACCGTCCCACATGGGACACAGGGGGCATGTGACATGACATACACATACACCACCGTGAAATGTGACCATGCCACATGCTCAGATATGAACAGTTGCACATCACAGTGGTCATGTACACGAAACACCAAGGATACTGTCCCCATGAACACGTGCACAGCCTGGGGGTGGCTGCCCCAAGTGACACCCACAGAACAACATGTTCACCCCCATACACGGAATAGGTAATGCAGCCTTACATGCCTTAGGATACAGTTTGGACAGGCTGTGGTGTTGTAGGTGTGCCCCTCACTCCCTGGGAAGTATATGTGGCTGGCATATGTTCACCTGTGACAGGCATGGTGACATATGCCAGTGACATGTACAGGGACGCGTTGGACAGCAATGGACCGATCGGTGTGCCCGGCCGGCCCATTGCATTCAATGTGTGCTGGTACGCGTTGTATTCGCAATACGCGTTGGACAGCAATGGGCCGATCGGTGCGCACGACATCGGCCATTGCATTCAATGTGTGCTGGTACGCGTTGTATTCGCAATACGCGTTGGACAGCAATGGACCGATCAGTGTGCCCGGCTGGCCATTGCATTCAATGTGTGCGGGTGCGCGTTGCATCCTGGGTACGCGTTGAACAGCAATGGACCGATCGGTGTGCCCGGCCGGCCCATTGCATTCAATGTGTGCGGGTACGCGTTGCATCCCAGGTACGCGTTGAACAGCAATGGACCGATCGGTGTGCCCGGCCGGCCCATTGCATTCAATGTGTGCGGGTACGCGTTGCATCCGGGTACGCGTTGAACAGCAATGGACCGATCGGTGTGCCCGGCCAGCCCATTGCATTCAATGTGTGCTGGGTACGCGTTGCATCCCGGGCACGCGTTGAACAGCAATGGACCGATCGGTGTGCCCGGCCGGCCCATTGCATTCAATGTGTGCGGGTACGCGTTGTATCCTAGGTATGCGTTGAACAGCAATGGACCGATCGGTGTGCCCGGCCGGCCCATTGCATTCAATGTGTGCGGGTACGCATTGCATCCCGGTGCAGCGTTGAACAGCAATGGACCGATCGGTGTGCCCGGCCGGCCCATTGCATTCAATGTGTGCGGGTACGCGTTGCATCCCGGGTACGCGTTGAACAGCAATGGACCGATCGGTGTGCCCGGCCGGCCCATTGCATTCAATGTGTGCGGGTACGCGTTGTATCCTAGGTACGCGTTGAACAGCAATGGACCGATCGGTGTGCCCGGCCGGCCCATTGCATTCAATGTGTGCGGGTACGCGTTGTATCCCGGGTACGCGTTGAACAGCAATGGACTGATCGGTGTGCACCCATTGGCTATGGCCTGGCCTGGCAACGGACGCGCTTTCAAATTTTGAACGAGTCTGATGCTGGAAATTCAGTTGGTCACCCACAACAATGTTGCAAATTCATGGGTGTCATGAAGTTGAACATTTGAAGGATGCTGTGGGCGTGTGTAAGTGGTGCAATTCCATGGATTGGCCAGATTCAGAAGATGCTAACGACTTGGACCTATCACTTTGGACACATTGGACAGTAACTGCCTCTGCAGCACACATATAATGCTGGCTGTTCCCCTGAGAGCTCACTTGCCTGCACTACATGCTCCAGGACGACATCTGCCACCACCACTGCTGCTGTATCTGCACCCTCTGGACCCTGCAATGGCACGTACTGTGGAGAGAGCCCCAGCCTTCAGCACTGAGGAGAACCAGGCCCTGCTGGACAGCCTCCTTCCACAGTACAGCAAGCTGTATGGGAAAGCAGGGGAGCAGGTGAGTGTTCTGTCCACTGCCTTCCGAAATGTGCATGTTGTCTGACTAGCAAGGCTAACAGTCTGCACGCCACTGGCTAGCAGGCTCACTGAGTAGTTGTCACCCCCCATAGTGTGTAGTCACATGCACTGGACAGGTATAGTGCAGTGACAGTGCATTTAAACAAGGTTTTACTTCCCAGGCAATGATACCATATAGTTACTGCTGGCATACTGTCCATGGCCATCGTTGCACAGCCTGTGTACATCATGTGCCGCTGTGATTGAGACATGTATACACAACTGTGTCATGCACGGATATGTTGCATGTGTAGTAATAGCATTCTCACTTTGTCATCCTCACAGGTTGATGCCCACCAGAAGCAGAAGATATGGCTGACCATCGTCCGGGCAGTGAGATCCGTGGGGGACTACAAGCGCCGGATCCGCAACTGCCAGAAGAGGTGGCAGGACCTTCGGGGCTGGACCCGGAGGATCGCACGGGTCCAGCTGAAGCTGTCGCCTCCTCGCAGGAGGGGCGGACACCGGACCCTGACCCCCCACATGCTCAGGATCCTGGCGGTGGTCTTCCCTGATCTGGATGGGCAGCTGAAGGCCAGGGAGCAGCACGGAGGGGGTGAGTCCATGACTGCATTGTGTACTCTGTCTGCCATGCTATGTGCCCTCCTCTGGCCTGGTTAAACTTCCACAGCACATCAGTCATGTGGTCCAGGACCCATGTCCCTCGATTGTGCACTGCCCACTCCTCATCTGATACCCAGGTGTGGCCCTTGCAGTCAGGGAATTGTGTCACTTGGGTACTGTGTCCTAGCAGTTTGCTTGACTCAAGGTGGGGGACAGCATCTGTTCCCCTAACTGTGGTGGGCATCATGGGTGGGTCCATTGCTTACACAATGCCTGTGTTCTGACATGTAATCTGCGTGTTACTTTGATCTGTGGTCCAATTGCTGAGCTGATCCACCACATGTGCCTGGGGTAACTGGCACACACCCAAGCTGCGGGTGGGAACAATGTTTGGACCCCAGGAGTGTGTATGTTACGTGTGTCACACATACTCAGCCAGCTGCCTACTGTCCAGGGTTCATCCCTCATTCATGTGGGGCAGGACAGTCATGCCTACTCCAGGCCATGCAATGCACTCTGTATTCCCACTCCCGTATATCAGCTGACACGTTGTGCTCAGTGATATGTCCCCTCAGGTGTCAGCCTCTGTGTCAGTGTGCTGTGGCTTCGATGTCAGGACTGCTGGGGTGTTTATCGGTTGGGGCTCAGCATGCCACCGGAGATGTGACCATAGGAGACGATACTTGTGTGACACATAGGTGTTTGAACACCTGACCGTGCAGACTGGGGTATGCAAATGTGAGGTCCATGCAGCTGTTTCCCATTCACAGCAGATTGTGAGGTGCCCAGGTTCAGAGGCTTGTGTTACAGGTCACCCATATGTCCAATCAGTATGACCTGGACAGATAAGGGTTCAGATGATGTGGTGTGTGGGGGATGTACATGTGCACTTGTTCAGCTCCAGGACTTGCATTCCCCATGACCTACTATTGTGACACAGTGCAGACTGTTGTTGTGTGGCTGCCCTGCCCATGTGACTGGAGACAGTGATGTATGACTTAGCAGGCATGCCTGTGCCATGGCATGTGACTTCCTATGAGTGATCCTGCAGGGGAGTGACATGTGCTACATGCACACCATAGTGGCAATGGCTATCTGCACATGGGTGCATCGTGGTGTCTGTCGCTGGTATGCATCACATGCATTTCATATATCTGACTCTGGGCATCACTTTAATCCGGGCACCTGTACTGACTCAGTGGCAAGAGATGTGATGTGTGCATGTTCACATGCTTCACCGTGTTCTCTGCACCGTCCAACTACTGTGTAGGTGGTGCATGTGTCCACACTGGGGTATTGCCAGCCAACGGACGCCAGACAGATGGGTGCAAGGCCAGGTGTGATGTGAGTGCCATGGTTGACGATCAGACTGACAATTGGCTTCTCCTATTCTGTTTGGGCAATTTTAGCAATGTTCAACTAAGGATGCCAGGCCTTGCTCTGTATTGTGCTGTACTTACTGTGGTGTGTGCGTTCGGTGCAGGTGACTGATGTCTGTCTGTCTCCTATTGTTTGCAGATACATCCACGGCCACAGGAGGGGACAGCTCCACGGACCAGGAGGAGCCGCAGAGCCAGACTGGGTCAACAGCCGAGGAGTGGTCGGAGGGACCCAGTGGCACGGAGGGCGAGGGGAGCCACACCGAGGAGTCCTCAGCACCATCCACCTCAGCTGAGGACCACAGCAGCTCGGAGGATGACTCCCTTATGGAGGCGGGTGTCAGCAGCCACCACACCCCAGCTAGTGTTGCTGTCCCCGCCACCACCACCACCACCGCCCTCCCATCGGCTCCCATTCCTGAGGTCCGTGGAGGCTCCCATGTACGGGAGCGTGTCTCCTTCGGGCCAGGCACCGCACCCCCTGCCCCTGTGTCCCCTGCTGCCCTGAGTGAGGAGTCTGTGTACCTCCTTTGGCAGCTCCATGTAGGGCAGACAGCGATGCTGAGTGTCCTCCATGCACACACCACTCTGTTGACTCAGCTGGTGTCGTTCATGGAGGGCATCTCATCGGGCATGTCTGCCCTACAGAGGGGCAATAGGTCCATGGACTCCTCCCTGATGGCAGCAGTGTCCCTCCTCCAACAGTCCCTCACCCCTCCTGTCTCTGCCCCATCCACACTCCCCAGCACCTTACCTGTCCCAAGCACACACACACCGGCACAGGCACACACCAGCACAGACACGAGCAGCACACACACACACACGCCACAGACAAGACGCACACGCACGCACAGTCAGGGGACTGAAACCACACTCACAGGGGATGGGGCCCAGTCACACACACACGCATCCACGAGCACTGCGCAGTCCACAGTTGCCTCTCCCTCCAAAGCCCCCTCCGTTGCCTCACCTGCAACCCCAAAGACCCAGCGGCTCTTCCTCAGTGACCTCGGCCTCTTCCCCTCCGATCCAGCTGATACAGCATTCAGGGGAAGAGGAAGCCCACCCACATGGAGCGGAGTGCCCCTCGCCACCGGACACCCTCCCCCAGGCGCAGACCGACTGACGCCCCCATCCGCAAGTCCCCCGGACCCGGAAGAGCAAGACCCCGCCGCCGCCCTGCAGCTCAGGCACCAAGTCTCCTTCCTCCATCCCTCAGGCCCCCACTCCACAGGTGCCCCCACCACACCCTGCCCCAGGTTCCCCCACCCACAGATACACCATCCCCAAAAGGATCAGGCCTTCTCCCCCTGCCACTTGCTCTTCCGGCCCCACACCCCCGCTGCGCTTGTCTGTGCCACTGGTGTGGAGACGGTGTCCTCCCCTCTGTCCTGCCCACCTTACCTGATCCCCATTCTCCTCCCCTGGAGGTAGGCACTGCAGTGGAGTCCACTACCACCCTGTCTGACTTGGGCACTGCAGTGGGGAACCTGTCCACTCCATCTGCACGGTCCCCTGCAGTCTTGCCGGCACCCACACCATCAGAGTCATGCCCCCAGTTGTGCCGGCACACACCATGTCAGACACCTCCACTGCAGTTGTCAGTGGCTCTCCAGCACCCACCACCCCTTCCCTGCCTCCTTCTGGTGAGCCATGATCCTGTCCCTGCGGTGCCTGGCCTGCCCCCCCGTATGCCACTCCGAGGGGATTGTCCCTGGCTTTCATTAGTGCAGGCATGTGTAGGGTGACATCTGCCACTGTCACCCTGTATTGACTTTCAAGTTGGACTGGCCATTGGCCTTTGTTAATTTTTTGCTGGACATCAACTGTTAGTCCCACATATGCTGAATAAAGCACCTTTCTGTTCTCTAGTGCTTTTGCTTCTGATGTACATGTTGTTGATGATGCTAACCGTGCCCTTGCTGCAGTGATGGTGATATTTGGTCTCATGATAATGAAGTGTTACTGTGCAGGTACACATGTGGTCCAGGGGGAATGTGTCCTATCCTGTGGTGTATCCATGTCATCCTTAGCAGCATCTGAGGGTGTCATGTGTTCAATATTTGGCAATGGGATTTCCTACTTACATTAGCAATTTCACATCTGTGGCTTCCACCCCTGCACATCTGTTGTGCCTGCCATTGTCCAATTCGTCTACTTCCCTGACCGTGTGGCCATCTCCACTGGACATGCAGGTGTGGGCATCAATGGGGAAGGACTCATCTGTGTTGTCAGTGCAACATTGCTATACAAGTGTGTTGGATCTGTGCTGATGATTTCGTTGGCACTCCCATGACCAGGCTGATGTGACGGGAGCATTCATTTGGTGCTAATTGTTGACTGTGTGACCAAGTGCTCAGCTGACATGATGGAGCCCTACTGAGGAAACATATGGCACAGCTTTCCTCACACAGGAGTGGAGTCCCCTCATGGCAGTGTGTACTCCTGTGACATTGCCTGCGCCCAAGGTGTGTGTTATATGAGCATGTCTGTGTGTTCACTTCCGTTTTGCTGTGCATGCTGGGATCCCTAGTGTTGTACCTGTTTGTGTTGCTTGCTGAGTTGACCTATGTTCCCCCAAGTCTTCTCCCTGGATTCTCTGTGATGTGGGTGCATGGCACATTACTGGTCATCAGGGTGTCACCCATAGGTGTGTTTGCTGTCAGGGCTGAGTTTGTGTGCAGACGCAGATGGGTCACAGTCAGGATTCCCCTTGGCACTTGTTGTTTACACCTGTCATGTGATTTCCAGTTTGTGTTATCTTTCAGTGATTGTGACACGTTGTGTGTGTGACTGCTGGCACTCCTCAGGGTCCGGGCTGCAATGTTGGTAGTTGTGTATGTGTGTTCTTTGTGGGTGTCCTTGGCTTCTTCATTGGTGTGTGACTGTGGCTGGGATCCCATTGGTTGTTGTGGTATTGCCGTCATGTCCATGTACAGCGTAGTGTGCAGTGTGTCAGACATTCAGGAGTCTTGTTGAGTGGCCATGTGTGATGTGTTTCTGCACCTTGGTTCCCACCCACCAGCCTGGGATTGTCATGGGTGCATGTGCAATGTCACCAGTGCATGTGTGCTTCACTGCTGCACATTGTTGGAGGTCGAGGTGTGTGGTGTTGAGTGTGTGCAGATGAGAGTTCTTGCCCGGCTAGACCCCTGCCTCCATGTTGGCCTTGGCTTACTGGCTGTGCTGATTGATTTGTGCTTGTGTAGGTGTGATGGTAGTTTGTTGCTCAGGACACATGACTGTGGTTCACAGTGTGAACGACATTTGGCTTTGTCATCACAGTGGGTTTGTAATGCAGCCCAGGGTCACCACATTGTGGGGGCCCTGGGGGTAGTGCTGTGGTGTGTCTGTGTCTTGCTGTGTCAGTTGCTGTTCCTACATGCTTGTGTGACATGTGTGATTTGTGCTCCCTCTCATCTGACAATGCCTGATTGCCCACATAGGGGATTTGGATCCATGAGTTACCTTTGTGTGGCACTGTATGCACATCTGTGTAATTGGTATTCAGGCATCCTCATGTGTTGTGTGGTTGCCTGGGGACACTGGCACCCCCCTCACCTGTTGTGTTTGATGTGCAGTGTGGGTCTGCCTGTTTGTGTTTGTGCATCTGCACCACTGCATTGGCATTTCTTTGGTGTGCCATTGGCTGTATGTTGTTTGGTGGGTTTCCCCTGCTGTCTCTGGGACTCCTAGGTTATCGGTCAGCACAATGAACATGGTTTGTGTGTCCCATTGCTGCCATGGTATGGTATCTGTTCAAGTCACATCTACAGTCTCCACAGGGTATCTGCATTTGTGTGCCCATTGGTGCAAATATGTGGGTCTGCATTCTGATGGTCACGTCTGTCATTGTGTCATTAATGAATGTTGACAGTGTCAGCCCCCATGGGTGTTGTTTGTCTGCACATGGCCAAAGGTATGTCTTATTTGCACTGCAGTATTTGCCTCCCCCAATCTATGTTGCAATGGGACACATGCACTACTTTGCCACTGATGTGTTTTATGTTCTGTGACCAGGAATCATCCATGCAGTTTGGCAGATGCAGCTTTTTCTTTGTCAACACTTGCATTTTGGTCACTGTGATGATGGGGGTTTAGGCTCCATTGCCACAATGTTCAAAATGTGCTTCAGCTATGGAACCCACACTTACCTTTTGGTCACTGTGATGATGGGGATTTAGGCCCCATTGCCACAATGTTCAAAATGTGCTTCAGCTATGGTCCCCACACTTACCTTTTGGTCACTGTGATGATGGGGGTTTAGACCCCATTGCCACAATGTTCAAAATGTGCTTCAGCTATGGTCCCCACACTTACCTTTTGGTCACTGTGATGATGGGGATTTAGACCCCATTGCCACAATGTTCTGAATGTGCTTCAGCTATGGACCCCACACTAACATTTTGGTCACTGTGATGATGGGGTTTTGGACCCCATTGCCACAATGGTCATGGCCTGCTTGCATTGTGGGGACCACACACATATATGTGTGGCACAGGTGATAGGGGGTCACATTGTATGTTCAAAGTCATGTTCAGTGTTGTAGGCATTTGACACAGTCTACTCACGCTTGTCATGGTGTTGGGGGGATGTCTTTTTCTTGCATTCCCTAGGTTGTGGTGTGCTGGTTGTGTCATGCATTGTCCATCCTATGAGTGGGGGTGGTGTTGGTGGTAGGCATCCAGCCCCCCATGGGTAGGGGTGGCAGTAGTGGTAGGCATACAGGCCACCATGGGTAGAGGTGGTAGTAGTGACAGGCATCTGGCACCCCATGGGTAAGGGTGGTAGTAGTGGTAGGCATCCAGCCCCCCATGGGTAGAGGTGGTAGTAGTGACAGGCATCTGGCACCCCCTGGGTAAGGGTGGTAGTAGTGGTAGGCATCCAGCCCCCCATGGGTAGTGGTGGTAGTAGTGACAGGCATCTGGCACCCCCTGGGTAAGGGTGGTAGTAGTGGTAGGCATCCAGCCCCCATGGGTAGAGGTGGTAGTAGTGACAGGCATCTGGCACCCCCTGGGTAAGGGTGGTAGTAGTGGTAGGCATCTGGCACCCCTGGGTAGGGTGGTAGTAGTGGTAGGCATCTGGCACCCCCTGGGTAAGGGTGGTAGTAGTGACACGCATCCAGCCCCCCATGGGTAGAGGTGGTAGTAGTGACAGGCATCTGGCACCCCCTGGGTAAGGGTGGTAGTAGTGACAGGCATCTGGCACCCCCTGGGTAAGGGTGGTAGTAGTGACAGGCATCCAGCACCCCATGGGTAGGGGTGGCAGTAGTGGTAGGCATACAGGCCCCTATGTGTGTGTGTGGCATTGGTGAGGGCCATCCCGCCCCTATGGTGCTGCTGTTGCTGGTGTAGGTATTTCTGCATCCCTCTGTGTGTGATGTGTTGGGTACGTGTAGTTTGTTTTTGTTGTTGGTGTCTGACTTACCTCCTGCGCCGTACGCGTCCGTGCCTGTTCCGGTAATAGAGGTAGAATATTGGTAGGATCGGCACAAAGGGATTCATGGTTGGTTCGTCTCGTTCGTCTTTCTCTTTGCTTCGCCTCGTCCTCGTCGCTGGCGTGTTTGTCTCGTAGCCGTGGATCGTGTTGTGGCGCGAATCGGAGCTTATGTGCGCCTCACCCGGATGCTTTGACGTGCCGTGCGTAGCGACGGGTTCGGCGCGTACGGAAAGCGCATCGTACTTGTCCGGCCGGACGGGGCTGCGTTTTTGCTTCCGTGCGGCTCGATTCTACGATTCCGGATCCGGCTCGGTCGGGGAACAGGACCTGGATTGGGTGAGTACGACTGGGTCGGAATCTATGCTGTTGTGCGCATCGTACTTGCTCGTTCGGAATGATGTGCGGATCGGTCGGGAAACAGGCATTCGCATGCCTTTTTTCCCGACCGAATGGTGTTAGGTGCGCCTCCGACCGAGATCGGAATCGGCCCCAATGTCTGTAATAACCTGGAGTCAGATGGTCACCCTAATTGGAGGGAAGCATTGAGGCTATTTCTGCAATTATGTCTGAGGAAAGACATCTGACACTGAAATGTCACACAAAAAGCATGGAGATTTCTATTCAGGAGTAGCATGATGAATTTAACTATTGTTCTGAGGAAAAAAATAACAACTGTCAGAAAACAACCTCCTGCCAGACTGCCAAAGAAAAGTCAGAAAGAAGACTTCAAGAAAATAAAAGGCACCTTCAGAAGTAAGTTTAGAAATTAATTGAAGTGCAATGTAACATGACATATTTTAAAAACACAAATCTATACATACAATACTAAAATCTCTCTTGTATTATGTATATTAATTTCTTTTATTATGTATATTTCTTGTGTAAATTACTAAACTCTCTCTTTTATTCTGTATACTAAAGAAGCACTTAAAAAAACCCAAAGGACTTCACACCAAAAAACCCAACTCCACACTTTGATGGGCCCTTTGAAATAAGTAAACTAAACACAGTTACAAAAATAAAACAACCCCTAAAGGTTTAACCTAAAAAAACATCACCCTACCAAAACTAACTAAACCTGCATTTGTAACAGATAACCAAAACAAATATTTTCTCACCAACACAAGAGGAAAGCCCACCTGACTCAAATCTCAACATCGAATAGAAACGGAAGAAAATGAAGTGCAACTTCAAGCAACAGCACATAAGTAGGTATAAAATGTAAAACATTTTAAAGCATGTTTAAATTGCATTAGCAAACAAAGTAAATGATTTTAACACAATCAATAATTTTAAAACTGCCATTTCAGACATTAATGGAAGAAAGAGCCACATTTATCACATCACAGAAAGGCACACAATTGCTTTCGCACATCGGATACTCATGCAGCCACGAAAGCACAAGTACAGAGAACATGAATTGGAAATATTTTGCAAATGCTAGTTATGAGAGGTGTTGGAAAGGGGGTTTCTTTAAAAAAAAAAAATATTTATTGGTGATACATGGTGGCTACATACATGTCAATCTGTTACAGCTCAGACTTTCAATACTAATAAATTATTTTATAATTGTGGGTTACAACATAGGGTATCAGACTTGACCATATACATCTGAAACTATCATAGCTCACCGACAAGTTGGTACGTCTATTCGCAACTTTAACTACTACGAATATACGAGTATACCTCTAGACTTCTCACACCAGGTAATGCCATGAATCAGAAACAGGGTTGTCACTTCCATCATCATTACATTCTTAGAGGCAAGTAGTCTATCAATGGTTCGCTATTGAAACCTGGGAAACCTCCCGACTCCCCAGACTCGTACAGGCCTCTGTCCCTAATCAATTGCGACGTCAAGATATTAGCCAAAGTGCTGGCCAACAGGCTCACGCTTTTAATGGGCAATCTCATCAGACCGGATCAAGCAGGTTTCATACCTGGTCGGTCAACCTCCCACAATATATGGACCCTCTTCTCCATAATGCATGGCATCGATCAGGAGGACCAGGCGGTGGCGGTCTTTCTCGACGCCACCAAAGCATTTGACTCCCTGGAATGGGGGTACCTATTTGCGGTCTTGACGCATATGGGATTTCCGCCCGGATTCCTCATGTGGATTAAACTGCTCTACCACTGTCCCCATGCCACACTGTTCCTGAATGGGGAACGCTCTCCCGCTTTCAGCATCTCCAGAGGCATGTGGCAGGGTTGCCTCCTCTCACCCCTGCTATTCGAGATAGCAATGGAGCCGCTGGCTGCCATGCTGCGACAGCACCATAAACAGTATGCGCTGGACTACCCTACGAGGCCTGTGTTAATTTCGCTATATGCGGATGACATTACGCTATATGTGCGTGATCCCGTAGAAGGGCTAAATCCCATGATTCACGAAATAATAAAATTTGGGGCCTACTCGGGTAGCACTATCAACTGGGGCAAGTCTCAGGTCATGCCGCTCACCAGGTGTACCACCCCCTTCCCAATTGATTATCCGTTGCAATGGTGTGCAGATGAGGTCCGCAACCTGGGCATCAACATAACCAACGATAGAGATGAATTACTGAGGGCAAACTACGGAGTGGCTCTTACCAAGTTAGAAGACATGATCACCAGATGGATAGCTCTCCCTCTCTCCCTTGCAGGTCGCATAGCTTTAATGAAAATGGTCATCATGCCCAAATTTTTATATCTATTTATAAATATCCCCTTCTCCCCTGGCCGACCCTTCTTTATAAAATTGAAGAGTCAGCTCATCCGTCTGGCATGGGGTGGGAAACAGCCTTGGATCAAATGTAGCACCCTCACGCTACCGTTCACGCAGGGCGGGTTTGAAGCGCCCGACCCGGAACTTTACTATCTCAGTGCTCAGGCACACTACGCCATGTATTGGCTTGAGCCCCCGCCCTTCATGACACACTTGGCGGTGGAGCAGGGACTTATGGCTCCCATACCTCCCGTGTGGTTCCTGGGAGCAGACGATAAAACAGCTGGGGGAAAAAGGTCCACAGTAGCTTGCACTAATAATGCATGGCGCGCTATAGCTCAACGGTTCCAAACTCCTATGCTATATTCCCCGTAACTTCCCCTACGAGATCAACGTAATCTCCCGGTCACGCAGGAAGGCATATGTAAGCGCATGCTTCTCAAACTAGGCCTGAACACCTGGGGAGACATGTACCATTCGGGGCAATTCAAGGGCGCAGCAGAGTTTTTTGGCAACACCCCCCCCACTACTATGGATCGATTCCTGTATATTCGTTTGCGACAGAACGTTAGAGCCGCCACGCCTGCATTCCCTGAGTAACCCCCCACACTGCTTCCACTACACCAAACGTTGCTTGCCGGGTCACCACATGCTGTGTCTCGTATCTATAAAGCCACTATAGGGGCAGGGACACATAATACTATGAAAGCAAACCAGGGGTGGGAAGCGGAACTGGGTTACCCAATTACGGAGGAGACCTGGGCGTATTGCTGTCAGCAAACTGAACGAATCACAGCCACCAGTAGATTTCGGATCATACACTTCAAATTTCTCCACAGAATGTATTACACCCCAGTGAAAATGCATAAACTTCAATTACGAGATAGCGACAGATGCGACCGCTGCCGGCAGGAAGGAGCAGGTTTTTTACATGTCGCATGGGAATGCAGGCCCATAGCGCAATACTGGGATGAGGGGAAGGCGGCCCTGGGAGATATGATTGGAGAGCAGCTTGAGCTTACCCTTGAAATGGGTCTCCTAGGATACCTCCCTGGGTACAAAGGCGGTACTAAACGGTTCCTAGCGATGGGCCTCCTCATTGCTAAACGAAAAATTGCATGCAAATGGTGGAGGGGCAGGGCGCCTAAATTTAAGGACTGGCTGGCAGACCTCACCTATTGCCAGGAGCAAAACAACATATATGCCGAGCTAATTCCACCCCGCTCACAGCCCGTGACATTTGGGAGCCCCTTACCACCTACCTCCTGAGAGGGACCGCAGGCGACACAGAAGATATCGCCTCACAGGCATAGTTTAGCTGATGCCCTGAGACCGCCAGGCCACAAACTAGAGGGGTCGACCTCCAGTACTATCATCGTGCGAATTAATGTACCCTCCAAGCCTATGATAGATATACTGTGTTGTGTACTGCCTTTATAGACCCATTACTTACACTGTACTGATGTATCCATGAAACGTAACTGTAATGCCTGCTATGTACTGTACTTGTTTGGTCCTTGAACTCAAAATGCCAATAAACAAAGTAAAAAATAAAAAAAAAGTAGTCTATCAATGGTACATACTGTGCAGCATTAATACTTGTCTTGAATCACTCCTCGTCATCCACCTCCGGCTCCCCCGTCTCCTTCCCCACCAGGTAGGTTTGGAATGGGCCCCAATAGTTCTTTGGGCGACTTTGCGGTGGAAATAGTTCACTGTACACATCCGTTTGAGTACAATAATATACCATATCTGCATGCCAGCCCTTGAGGGTAGGAATTGGACCCTTAGCCCATCGCATCGCCACTCTGCGTTTCACCAGTAACAGGCCCATAGCTACCAGTCTCCTAATCGACTTATCAACTTCCCTATCATAACCCATCAGTGCCAGCATCGGGTCCTTTTCCATGGCGTTTCCAGTAATGGCCCTAAGCTCGCTGAAGAAATTTCCCCCAAAAATGATATACCTCTGGCCAGTAACAAGCAACATATACGAATCCAGCTATTCTGGCACTACTGTAGTGTAGCTCCAATTTCCCTAATAGGCTCTGCGCATTGGAATAATATATCCTATAGGTTTGACATAGGACTAAGGTCAGTATGTCCCTATCGAGTATATTAAACTTAATTACTTGTGCCAGCTAGCTCAGAGGCCACTAGAAACTCCTTGACGACAAGAAGGAGTAGTTTCTGGCTGCCGCAAAACATGACCACTTTGTTTCCTTTAGAATCAGAACGTGTCCCAGAGTCGTGGAAACAATAGGTAACTATTTCACTCAGCTCAATCGTGCATGCTTAGTTTTCTCCAAGTTACACAGAAAGAACAGACGGGCGTTTCAATAAAAGATTTATTGAACAGTCTTGTTTCTGGTGTAAGTAAAATGTGCTGTTACGATCACAAGACAGTATGCGAGATAAATATTGTACAGTGTGAGCAGTAGAAATAAATAATACTGCGATAGCATTATCTTTTAGTATATATGCATTTACATAAATGACACAGACTAAAAATGCGAGTACTCATACGATGCGTTTCTAATCTAGTTCTACCCCAATGTACCTAACCTAACCTAGGTGTGGGGAGAGGTATGAAGTAGGTGAAGTATTCCTTACTATGGTATACTAAGAGTATGTTAAGCCTAGTATGCCTAGTATGCCAAGAGTCCCTCTAGGTTCTAGTCAGCTCCATACCTGAAGAATGAGAGAGGTAGGAATCTCTTTGCCAGACTCGAACTCCAACACCCTGCAAGGGAAGTCAGATCACTGGAAGCTGGACTCTCTGTGTGCAGGGATGACAGCGTCTTCTCAGTGCGTCAGGCCGGGAAACGGGCTCCTCTGAAGTCGAGGTCTCCTCTGATTTACAAGGGCTAGGGAAGGTATATTTATACCTGAGAAGTACCTAAGAATGTTAGCATTGATGTGAGTCGGACAGCGGAAGACGTCATGAATGAACCCCTAAGGAATAATGGTTCATGCATAATATATGAGTCCTTGAAGAAATCAATAGTCCTGGGCTAGGGAAACTCCCGCAGCCTAAGGGTCTGTTCTTCATGAACTCGTTGTGACGTTAGGGTGGACGGATGTCAGAGACCATGCCTGTATTTGGAGTGCACGGTTTAATGCCTAAATAAGGGCTGGGATTTTATGCCTATATAAGGGCAGGGCGAATTGTGCCTATATAAGGACATGATACTGGAAAGCCCGTTTATGGACACCCTAAGAGGAATACAACACCCACTCCACTTTCGTGTGTACGATAATACTAAAATACTAAACATTTAAAATGCTAAACATTAAATGGAGTACCGCATATTTAAAAATATTTCTTAAAAGCATTTAAAAAACATAGTAAAAAATGCAAAAGGTACTGTACATCTGAAGCAAATGCTTTTCATTTCAGGCATAAAGTTAAAAAATAAATGCAATTGGAATAAAATAAGCAATAATATTTACATGTGACAGAAAATGATCGATAAGTTGTTCAAAAATCAAAGTCATTTCATGTCATGAAAATTAATGAACTGTTCTAGACACACAAGATGACTAAGTGTCCGTGGAAGTACCGTGAAGTCTGTACTATAAGGCTAGTTCTACTTTAAGCAGATTGAAGTGCCATTTTTGTTCTAAAAATGGGAAAAAAAAGTTCAATTTTGGCAGAGTTCCAAGTTTTTTGAAAATGAAGGCCAAATTGTTACTGCATCTCTGGAACACTGTATGCTGAATCAGAGTCAGTTTACGGGTCGGGTGTAAACATGAGATCATCTATTTCTATAGACAAAACATCATCCACTGAAGTTGGTGTCAGTTGGAACACCTTGCGTAGTAGATTAATTGCACAGAGATGTGAAGCATCGCTTCCAGCATAGTCTGCCGCAGCAATGTTTGCGTCCGTTGTTACCTGTGTGCCTGTAGATCTTTCTCGTACCTCAGCAGCAGCCGGAAGCGTCTGTGAGATCTCAATGAATGCTGACATCAGGATTGGTAGCCTCTGGGGACAACACAGAGCATGGGCCGTTATCGGGACCAGCAGAGTATCGACATCCGTTGGCGTAGCTGATGGAAATGTTAGACAGGTGTCCAACACGCATTCTTCACCGCATAGCAGGCATCGTAGAACAGGTAAGATGCAATCTTGCCAGATTGGTCTGAAAGACAGGAACCACGTGGTATTCAGGTCCCGTAGACGAGTCATGCCCAATAGCTGTACTATTCGCTCACGGCACGTTCGTTCAAGGAGAGCTTTCTCCATTTCGCTTGGAGTGATGTCTGCGAATAGGCTGGCCATAGCGCAATAGCAGGAAGAGAAATAGAATTCCGGCAACAAGTGCTAGAATTAATGGTATGCCACCAAACACCGAATGTGCAAAGTTCGGGATGATTCCGAGTATTGCCTGGAAAAGTGCTAACAGACCGGAGCAGATGCTCTTAAATACATGTACAATTCCGGTTGTATCAGACATATTGAAGATACGTCCTATCATTTCTACGAAATGTATAGGGCAGTTTGTACGTATTAAAGTCTGTATCTCAGCCGAAGTCCTTGCTACTTGTAGATCATAGGTTTCTTTGGCGGAGGTCAAAGGCACTGTTTGCTGTAAAAGCATGGCTTTCATTCTGCTCAAAGTATCAAATATTATAAAAGAGACGTTCAGCGAAGGCCATAGAGGCGACTCCCGGACTGTGTCTATTGGGGCAAACAATACTTGCATACAGCAAGTGACCCTGGAGTTGACCGTTACTAGATATGGGATGCCTGGCAGCATGCCGTAGCAACTCTGATCATTCAACATGAGGTAACTCCCATTAGAAAGTTGTCCAAACGTTGGATTAATCACAGCAGCTGGTGTACCCTGCTGATGGCAAGACAAATTTGCCACAGAACCATTACAAGCCCCGTGTAAAGAAATGTCCCGACATATAAGTGAACCGCTCAGTGCACGTTTACAGTGTGTACCGCTCAAAAACACTTCACGATCCCCACTCCAATCTATATGTATACGGTAAATCCCAAGATGTCTTAATGTATTCCTTACCCAACCTTTCATATTTGCCTGCTTGCATTTGTCTGAGGCAATACTGAAACTGAAAAGTAGTCACAGGTAATGTTATTTTGCCATGAATAAGCCATTCTGTAGCTGGTTTTTCTGCCACTGTGAATGGTAATTTTTCCAGTTTTTCAATGCTCAGCACTGTATACCTTGCTCCTCTTTGTGCCAATTCGATCTGTTTATCAGTCAGATTGTATTCTGCAAACAGAGCTGACGTGTTGATAAAACGCCAAGGCACATAGCCGCTCGCAAAGATTGCAGCGTCCAGCTTAACAACACAATAGAACGTAATTGAGACTGACCTTGTTGTAACATCGCCAAATCTTGTTCTAGTATGTCGATAGCAGAGGATACAATGCCATCCAATGAATATATTCTGGAGGACAAAGTTGTTAACCCATTGTCGACCACAGAGAGTGTTTTCTCTAAATTAATACGATCAAGTTCACGTATTCGTTCTGCGGCCTCCATCTGTGATACTTTCCATGCTTCATTATAGGCAGCATAAATGCCGGCATATATGAAACGTTTTTGACGAGCGTTTTCTTGGTCCAATCAAGAATTCCCTAAGGTCTGCATCCTTTTTAAGTAAGGATAAGTGTTGTTTCACATCCTGTAGTGTAGACTTATGCAGCCAATCGAGGCATCATTTTCCTACACTGTATGTTGTTACTACCCCCGGATGCTGTCTTTGGACGTATCTTGGGTCTGGCCTATTAATAGTAAAGCCCTGAGTTTTATTCAGGAATCTTTCCTGATAGTTATTCGTGTCTGTGGGCCAGATCAACCATTTTTTCCAATCAGGATTAGATCTGTTGAGTTGTAGTATATTGTCAACTGTCACCACTGCCTGTGTATCGTTATCACTTGCAGGTGTTGGTACAGAAGGTGTGTTCATTTCCTTGATCTTGGCTAATCCAAGACAAGATGTTTGTTGGATGGTTTCATTCAAAAACATTATTTGTTCAGGGATGATACAGGCTCAAAATAAAGCTTCTATCCCCTGCACTTGCCAATCTTTAGTACCCCAGACAGTTTTTGTGTCTATTGTGTCTTCCCATAAGTCGAAACCCTGTCTAGACAGTTGGGCAATAAATGCTGCTGAGTAAATCTGTTTTGTATTAGTTAACATAATTTTCAGTCCTGTCTTGTTTACATTTCTAAAGTAAAATGTTTCTGGGTCAGATGTATTGTAACCTGAAAAATATGGAAACTTCTTAGCAAATGTTTTTGAACTACCTTGTGGTGGTGTAGGACAATGCTCCCATTGGTTAAACATAAACACATTTCTTGGATATGCAGATTTATGCAAATAATGATGACCATAGTGGTTATAACAATACAGTTGTTCATAGTCTGATGAACCCTCTAAATATTCATTTTTAGAAAATGCAGCAGATTTTTCTAAGTCAAACATTATGTCATTAACAGTCTCAAAGTCCCAATCATCTGAATAGGTACTGGACGTAATGAGATCACTTAGTGAAATTTTAAACAAATGTGGAATGTTCAATTGTTCCGTCGGGCCGAAGATGTCATAATCTGTTTTGTCCCACACTATACCATCCTGTATAGGAACAGCTGTGATGTTCACTGATGACAAGTCTCTTGCTTCACGATGGGACGATTTATGAGGTTTCAAAAGTACGTTCACATCTTTTCCTTCAGTGTTCACATGGATGTATCTGCCACTTATAAGCACGCTCACAGTTGTTACCAAAGCTAGCCAGAGCAGGAAAACAAAAAGTCCAGATGTTATCCAGAGTTTAATCCATGGAGAAACCAAATAAGTCTTTTTCATAAAGTGAAGAAAGTCTTGTACTTGCTGCTTGAGTTGGAATGATGCTGGCGTCGTTTCAGGTTCACTCGGATCCTCTGAGAACGTATCAAAGTTAATGAAATAGCCAGAAGCAGTTCTATCAATTGTCGGAATTGCATCAGGATTTGTAGAAATCACTTGAACCAGTTCATCACTTGCTACATTGGTGTAGACAGGCGTATTTGGACGAACTGTTACTTGGTTTTCAAGAGGGATGAGTTCCATAGCGTTGTTGCTCAGTCCTTCATCTGTTACTGCTGAAGTCTCGATGGTTATCAGTCTTTCAGTCTGAACCTCTTGGATAGTAGCGAGAGGAGTGCGTCTGCTACTAGGTCGGAGTCCACGAGGCCTACTGTTTAGTATTGGCCACATACTGTGGTTTGATGAGGTCGATAGACACAAATCTTTTCTCCTTTCTTCCAGCAAGGGGCGGCAGAAGTACTGTTCTTGTTCCTTGAACTGCTAGGACAGGTACTGGTTGTCTGTAAGAAGGTCCAAATTCCTTCTTGTCCGCAATTTTTCTCTGACTAGATCCCCAACTTTTGGAATCCAGACAGGCCTTGCTGGGACCGCCGATTTTTCCCCAGTGGTGGTTGGCTGTAGGACTACGTTGCTTTGTTTCGTTCTTAATTCATTCAGTTCCTGCAAAACAGCCAAACGATCTTTGATATCAAACGGTTTATTTTCCACCACTGTGCCTACGTGTTCAAGGTCTGGTACCCACATTCTTGTCCCAAATAGGACCTCATATGGAGTGACCCCCCCTAGAGAACTTCTTGGCAGATTGTTCAATGAGCGTTGGACCCCATTAAGGTGTTTGACCCACCCATCACCGGAACCTACTACCCTAGCTGTTATAGACTCCTTTATGTCCCGGTTTTTCCTTTCCACAACCGAATTTCCCTCAGGATGGAATGGAGAGGAGTACCGCAATGCAATGCCCAGACTGGCCATGGCTTCTTTGTAAGCCCGAGAGCTAAACGCAGGACCCTGGTCAGAATGTAGTGTGCCTATTGCGTATGTGCCGATAAAGACTCGCAAATCTTTTATAACAGTTCGAGCGTCAGCCGAGCGCTGAGGCCATATCCATAGGAACCTAGATTCAGTATTTGTGGGATTGGTTTTGTCCAGTAGGACGCAGGCGCGTAGATAGTCTAATGCTGTCTAACAATGGTGTCTGTACTGGGTTGCCGCATTCGCAGCATGGTGTCTGGTGGCTCTCTCGCTGTAATTTACAGTCTAAACAGTTGTTGATGAATATGTGAATTTCTGTATTCATTCCAGGCCACAAGTACATCTCTTTTAACGTCAAAATTGTTTTAGAGATCCCTTGATGTGACAGACCCTCCCCCAAATGTGTTTCTTAAATCAAGGCTGCTCTACCTTCCATGTTTGGAATTACCCTATCCCCCACTCCAGGGATTCGAGCAAAAGGAACGTTGTTCGCATCAATTACATAAGAGTACTTGAGTGGAAACTTTTTTGGTAACGCTGCACTGCTGCCCTTGCTTGAAGCATTGACAGCCAACATTATCTCACCGTCTATTTTTGTTTTTGAACGAGTGATCGCAGCTACGGAAGCCGTCTGAACAGCCCCATTGCGGCTTCGTCAGCCAATGAATTCCCTGCAACGTGAACGCCATCACGTTGATGACTCAGTGTGTGGATCACGTGAGCCTTTGGTAGTTCGTTTTTCAACTGAACTACTTGTTCCCAAAGCATTTTATGCTTTATTGTGCCACCTTTCGCATCTTTGAAACCATTTTCAAGCCAGTTTCGTATATATTCATTATACAACTGAACACAGTAAAAGGAATCGCACACTATCAGTGTGGGGAATTCTCGATCTGTACTTTCAAGTGCCAGTTTGAATGCTTGTAGTTCAGCTCGCTGAGCTGTACAATCTCCTAGAGACTGAGTTTTTGTGACCATAGGTCTGAAGATGCCATTTCGCATGCAACCTTTAACGATCGCACATGCTGCACTGTAAGCTTGCTTACTCCCTGTTGCGGGTTGTGCGGATCCGTCAGTGTAAATTATGAATTCGTACTGATCGAGAGGCAGAATTTCAGTAGGCAGAGGACATTCTTGTTCATATTGCAGGAATGCTTGTGTTTTTAAATCTGGATCAAAAACATATTCAACATCTGTTGCAGCAAGAGAATTAACCCATTGTATCCATCTTGGATGTAATGCTTTAGCATTCAGAATGCTTGCTTTTGTGACCGCTTCAAAAGCCGGTACTGGGTTTACGACAATAATGCGTTTCCCTTGGGCCAAGGCTCTTTCTTTTGCTACAGCGGTTTGAACTGCTGTCAGAATTTTTTCAGTTGAACTGAAGCGCATTTCCGCTTGTGTGTACAAATGAGATTTGTATGCGATTGGTATTTTCTCCCCCTCATTGAAGGTTAAGTAGGTGAATCCGCATTGACCCGAAATTATTCGGATCACCAAATTACGTTGACTTACACGTGTTTGTAAGTGATTTGTTGCTAACATGTTAGCCTGGAGTGAACGCAAGATTTCTGTGTGTTCCTGTGTCCAGTTTCTGATAGAAAAATCAGGTTTGATTAATGCGTAGAGAGGTTTAACCCTTTCTGCGTAGTTTAGAATGTATGTTCTTCCAAAATTTAGGAAACCCAGGATAGATTGTAAGTTTTTTTGCGTTTTTGGAGGTTGGAGCAGCGCACATTTCTCTAGAAAGTTAGCTGCCAAGCTCTTGCCTTCACTTGAAAGCTCATATCCTAAAAATAGGACATTGAGATGGGCAATTCTGGACTTTTTAAAGTTGAACTTGTAGCCCTCAGAGGCGAAACCCAGTATAATGGTGCTCACCCTGTTCAAGTGTTTTTCCAGGTCATCGTCTGTCAGATAGATGTCATCGACATAGGACAATGCCTCATTGTCATAAATTTGTAGTAACTCCATTACCCTCGCTGAGAATAAACCTGGGCTGTTCTTGAACCCTTGAGGGAGTCGACAAAAGTGACGCTGGGTCCCCATTATGGAGAATGCTGTTAAGTACCTGCTTTCAGGTGCTATGTTTTGACAAAAGAAACCATTTGAGATGTCTAATGTTGTTTTATATTTTTTACGCACAATGTTATTCATTAATGCTGTGCTATGTGCATTTTGCACTGCAAAAGTTTTAGAACAAGTGTTTAGGTGTCTGTAATCCAAAACTAGACGATATGTATTGTCTGGTTTGGAGACAGGAAACAAAGGATTGTTCATTGAGGAGGTGCATGTTTCAATCACCCCTTGATATTCAAGTTGATCTAAGATCTCCCTGACCTGTTTTTTAGCTTCTTGCTTTATTGGGTACTGCCGTTGTGCAGTTGGTTCATGTTTCAGATGTATTTTATGGTGAGGTGAGTCCTCATCCCATCCTACATGATTTTTATATAATGCTGGGGCCTGGGCCACTGCCCATTTCCAGGCATATGTATATCTTAGGTGCATTGGTATATGGTTGGAGAAGGCAGGCATAATAATGTCCTCGCCGTGTGGGCACTCCCTGACAAATTGTGGTGGCCAGTCCTTTTCTGCTAGAAGTATGTCATAGCCCTTTGATAGTCTTTCCCAAAAAGTGCTTTCACCTGTCTAGGTTTATCTCCCTCCATCCGGAGTGTTATTTCATATAACTTTTGTGGAGTACTAACCCTGGTGTCTACAGTCTCTACTTTAATGTACTCATTCAAGTCCACTATCTCCAGAAGTTCCTTCAGGTTCTGGCGAGCTATTGTGACTTCTGCTCCACTGTCCAGCATTGTCTGAGCCCATTCTCCATTCTTGAGTTGTGTTCTCAGTATTCTCGGCATGTCTGATCTTTAGACCTGCTACTTTCTTTTTGGAGAATTGAGGTTTTGCTTTAGTTTTTGGAGCGTGTTTTTCGTCTTTCCATTTCACGCGTTCTTCTCTATGTTCCGATCGTCCTCTTCTTTCCGAAGTCTGTGATGAGATCTGAAAGGGACGAGAGGAACGTGTATCAGTATCTTGATACCTGTCAGGTTTTCTCAAATTATCCCTATTCCTGAGGTTATACCTCCTTTCAGAGGGCTCCTTTTGAGGAGACCTACCTCGGGATTGAGAATGTTTCTCATTTGAATTTTGTTTATTAGTCTCCCATTTCTTTTTAGAAGATGTAGGAGTTTGTTTAATAGAGTCCTTCTCAGGACTTTCAGATAGTTTTGGCTTCACTGGTCTTCCACCCAAACTATCTCTGCCTAATTCTGCATAAGATTGTTCTATTATTCTGGGTAGTTCAGTTTGATGTTCTGTAACATCAAATTCCCTTAATTTTTGGCGGATCGCCACTGCTGCTGCCTCCCCTTTAATATTAGATAATATTATTGTTGAGACCTGGTCGAAATTTTTCAGTAATTTCATACCTAAATTTAGAGCAGGCTCTGCCCCGTATTCAGTTTGAATTTGTTTCAGGACATCAGGTATTACCGCAATTGACGGAATGCCATGTGTTTTAGTATAGATGGCAGCAAAGACTGAGCCACAAGTGGTGCAGTCTTCCAGTTGTGGTGTGATCCCCATCGGTAAACTGATTGTCAGTATTCTGTGTTTCTCATACGGGCTAGTATTTGGAAATACTGCTTCGATTTGAGTAATTTTTTGAGCTATCCAGAATGGAATTTGCTCACGTTTTGTGGGCATTTTACCCATGACTGCGTATAGAGTCTGTGGTGTAATCTTTAGTGTATTCCCCTGGTGAGGAGTTTGATTCGGAATTGTCAATGGTGGTTGGACTGTGAAAGTCCTCATGACATATTGGACCAATTGTCTGTAGATTTTTATTAACTCTGTGAGTTGAGTAAGTAGTTCCTCGTCTGACATTTCTTCAATGTCAGGATGAGGTGTGTAGCCGGCTAGAATCGGCCATGTTACTCCTGGTCTACCTAGTGGACCGAGCCTAGTAATGTTTCTGTGATGTTTTAGGGCGCCTTTAAACCAGAGCTGATGCTCCTGGTATGTTAATGGAATTTCAATATCCTCGAAAGGAATGTATTCCTCTGGTGGATCATCTTCTTTGTAGAAGTGAAACCATGTGTGTTACTGGATTGGATTCAGGAAATATTACCCATGAATAGAATACCTCTGTCTGAAAGGATTCGTGTGCCTCTATCACGAATACTGCTCTACCTCCTCTTGGTGGTAGGCCATGTTTTATGAGTTTTAGAGTGATGGCTCTTCTTAAATTTGGAGTGATGTCTATAACACCCTCCTCGGTTTCAATAAAACATGTAAAGTTAAAAACTGCTGCTTGGGCTGGATCAGCCGTAGCTCCACCGTTTCCGGTTTCAGTATCGGAGCCAGGCATTTTGTTGTTTGAAAAAATGTAGAACAAGTTTCAAGGAGACAAAGATAAGGTGCACAATATTTTGGAACACTGTATCCTTCAACGTTGAGCAAACCAAACAGCTAATATATAGGGTGCTGCCCTATGTAGCCTTGGTGGATACTTAACCCTGCCCACCCCAGACATCTTTTGGAGTATATGGGTAGGGGTCTCTGAGAGAAAAAAGCACGGCTGAGTTACTCAGTATCTAACGTTGAATTACCGCCTTACCAAACCGTTGGGCGCCATGTAGTGTAGCTCCTATTTCCCTAATAGGCTCTGCGCATTGGAATAATATATCCTATAGGTTTGACATAGGACTAAGGTCAGTATGTCCCTATCGAGTATATTAAACTTAATTACTTGTGCCAGCTAGCTCAGAGGCCACTAGAAACTCCTTGACGACAAGAAGGGAGTAGTTTCTGGCAGCCGCAAAACATGACCACTTTGTTTCCCTTTAGAATCAGAACGTGTCCCAGAGTCGTGGAAACAATAGATAACTATTTCACTCAGCTCAATCGTGCATGCTTAGTTTTCTCCAAGTTACACAGAAAGAACAGACGGGCGTTTCAATAAAAGATTTATTGAACAGTCTTGTTTCTGGTGTAAGTAAAATGTGCTGTTACGATCACAAGACATTATGCGAGATAAATATTGTACAGTGTGAGCAGTAGAAATAAATAATACTGCGATAGCATTATCTTTTAGTATATATGCATTTACATAAATGACACAGACTAAAAATGCGAGTACTCATACGATGCGTTTCTAATCTAGTTCTACCCCAATGTACCTAACCTAACCTAGGTGTAGGGAGAGGTATGAAGTAGGTGAAGTATTCCTTACTATGGTATACTAAGAGTATGTTAAGCCTAGTATGCCTAGTATGCCAAGAGTCCCTCTAGGTTCTAGTCAGCTCCATACCTGAAGAATGAGAGAGGTAGGAATCTCTTTGCCAGACTCGAACTCCAACACCCTGCAAGGGAAGTCAGATCACTGGAAGCTGGATTCTCTGTGTGCAGGGATGACAGCGTCTTCTCAGTGTGTCAGGCCGGGAAACGGGCTCCTCTGAAGTCGAGGTCTCCTCTGATTTACAAGGGCTAGGGAAGGTATATTTATACCTGAGAAGTACCTAAGAATGTTAGCATTGACGTGAGTCGGACAGCGGAAGACGTCATGAATGAACCCCTAAGGAATAATGGTTCATGCATAATATATGAGTCCTTGAAGAAATCAATAGTCCTGGGCTAGGGAAACTCCCGCAGCCTAAGGGTCTGTTCTTCATGAACTCGTTGTGACGTTAGGGTGGACGGATGTCAGAGACCATGCCTGTATTTGGAGTGCACGGTTTAATGCCTAAATAAGGGCTGGGATTTTATGCCTATATAAGGGCAGGGCGAATTGTGCCTATATAAGGACATGATACTGGAAAGCCCGTTTATGGACACCCTAAGAGGAATACAACACTACACCGTTGGCACCCCGCAGTGTTTCGCAATCCATATCTGTAAAGACGTTCCAGGGTGTAGTAAACTCTATTAACACACTTGAAATGTATTAGCCAGTGTCAATTGTTAAGCGACACCGACCTAGTCTTGGCACAACAAAACCGCCAGCATTGATTATCGATAGTTCGATCTAGATCCCTTGCCAGTCAAGGCGGGCCTTCGTCATTCCAGGCCTACACGCTATCTGCGCGAAGGCATAGAGACTTGTTATCAACCTCTGAGGAGCAGCTACTTGCAAAAGAGAAGATAACGCTAGCATTTTGGGCGGTTCCTGCATATCTTCCCCCAGTAAATCACGCAGCGCATGTCTTGTTCTAATGTACTGAAAGAGGGTAAGTGCTGTGGTTGGGCCTGTCCTGTCCTGCAATGTCTCCCATTTACACGCTACGCCATCTTGGAACAAATCTCCCATAGTGGTTATTCCCAGAGCATGGAAAGTGCACCTCACCGCTATCTCCTGTCCCATCGGGAACCAGGAGTGCCATTCTATCAGTATATGATGGGAGTATAGTAGAAACCCAAATTGTTTCTCAAGTAAGCTCCACCAGGCATGAGCTGTAGAATTTAATACATCAAATATGCTGTGGTGCAGAGCCGGGCATCGGAACAGCATCTGGGGAAGTGCATATGGGTCCGCAGCATCTTTCTCGATGTACGAATGTGGCAAGTCATGTGGGCCGTGAATCCAGTGATTTGCAAACGAGCTCTGGGCTACTTTATAATATAATTCCAAGTCCGGAGCATTCAAACCCCCCATATTGTACAGTAAGGTAAGCACTTCCCACCTAACTCTGGGTTGTTTGCAAAGATCATAAATTATCAAATATCACGCGTGGCAGGAGTACTGGTATGTTTTGGAAGAGGAATAAGAATCTGGGAAGGACCACCATCTTCATTATAGCTATGCGCCCCATCAATGATAGTGCAATTTAGTCCAGCGTTCCACATCACCCTCCAATTTTTGAGATGATTTCCCATAATCATCAACTAGCATGGTCGCTGGGTCCGTGTGAACCTGCATTCCCAGGTATCTTACGGAGTCCGATGTCCCTTGTAAAAAGGTACCATTGGTACCCAGGGTCTTGTGACCAGAGAGTGTCCCTTAGGGCTGCAGCATGTATTGTGCCACCCTAAAGGCCCCACACCTAACACATACACACCACCATTGCAGGTTATGTGTTGTGGGGTGGCTAAACTAAAAGAGTAGACATAGCACACCTTCCTGGGTGCCATGCCTACACACCACTGCCTGTGGCATAGGTAAGTCACCCCTTTGGTGGGCCTTACAGTCCTAAGGCAGGGTGCACTATACCACAGGTGCCCCTACAGTGTCTGAGTACATTCTTGGACATTGTAAGTGCAGTGAAGCCATTTTGAGTACATGGGCTGGGAGTTTGTCAACATGAACTCCACAGCTCCATGATGGCTTTACTGAAGACTGAGAAGTTTGGTATCAAACTTCTCAGCATAATAAACCCACACTGATGCCAGTGATGGATTTATTATAAAATGCACTCAGAGAGCATCTTTGAGATGTCCCCTGAGAAAAGACCAACTTCTAGTGTATTGGCTGACTGGTTTCTGCCAGCCAGCCACCACCAGACAGGTTTCTGACCTCATGGGGGGAGAGCCTTTGTGCTCTCGGGGGTTAGAAACAAAGCCTGCTCTGGGTGGAGTGCTTCCCACGTCACCATTGCAGGAATAGCAACGCTTGGACAGCTCCAACTAGTGGAGATGACCACCCCCCCTGTCCCAGCCCCACTTTTTGTTGGAGGACAGACGGGAAAATTAGTAAGCAGAGTAGGAGTGTCCACCTTGGCCTGGCACACCCCTAGGGTGGCCAGGAGCTGAGGTGAACTCCTTTCTTAGAAATTCTCCATCTTGAATTGGAGAATTAGGCCCAATAGGAACAGGGATGCACCCCTCTCCCCAAAAGGAGGGGGCACCCAAGGGGTGTAGTCACCCTAGGGGACAGGAGCCATTGGCTACTGCCCCCGCCCTCAGTAACGCCTTTAGATTCAGTATTTAAGGGCTCCCCTGAACCTTGGTCCTCAGATTCGATGACCTATGAAGAAAGAAGGACTGAAGAGCCTTGCAGCAGTGGAGAAGAAGACGACGACTGATTGGCCCTAGCCCTACTGACCTGCCTCCTCCTCCGGTGACCCTGCTCCAAGAAACTGGCATGGCCCATAGCCAGCAACCTCCAAGAACCCCAAGGACTTGTGCTGTCTTCAATAAAGACTCTTGTCTCCTGTCCAGCCAAGAAACCAACACAAGGACTCTGAATCCAGGAGGATCTGCAACACTTGCAGCATTCTGCAGCCTATGGAGGCCTACGGCCTGAGTCCAGGTTGCCCACTGACACAGTGAAGTCTCCCTGGCGATCCTGATCTCGGATCCAGTGTTGGACGACCTCTCCTGCCCTCCCCCTCGACGCCTCAGGCCTCAATCTGAAGGGCCCCCCCGACCGCGACCGGAGTTCGTCAGAGAAACCCATCGCCTAAAGTCACCCCTGCACCCGCAGCCCTCTGGCCTAGGAGTGCCCAACCAACGGTGTCCCGGCATCCCCCCACTATCCGACTTACCTTTCCAGTCATAAGAATCTTTCAGTAAACCTTCTGAACCGAGCCTGCAGCTATATTCCCCAACCAAGGATCTCCATTGGTTTCAACAGGGCCCAACACCTCCTTTGCACTCTGCACCCAGCCTCCCCTGCGCTGCTGGTGGTGCAGTCTCATTGCTCTTTGGTGGCCCCTCCAGTGCTGATCTTAACCCCCAGGACCTGTGTCCCTGACCTGCAGGCACTTACCTGTAACCAGTGCCTCTTTGAGGTGCCCCCAGGATCCATAGGATAACATTGGGCCCAGTGACCTCTGTACTAACCCTGGGCGTAGTGGGCATAGCGGGGCTACGCGGAGGTCCACGGAGTCTCAAACAAACTCCGTGGAACTCCGTGGATCTCCGCTACGCCACCCGCCTCCACCCCCCACTATTACAAGTAAGTACACATTAAGTAAAAATACATTTAAAACCACTTACCTACGTACTGCGGCGTTCCCGGGCTGCAGTCCTCATCTTCCTCGCTGTATGGGTAATCCTGGTGAAAACTGTGCATGCGTGCACGCCCACGCATGCGCATTTCTTGCGAGAAATGCGCATGCGCGCGCAAGCGCAGTTTTCACCAGAATTACCCATACGGCGAGGAAGATGAGGACTGCAGCCCAGGGATGCCGCAGTACGTAGGTAAGTGGTTTTAAATGTATTTTTACTTAATGTTTACTTACTTGTAATAGTGGGGGTGGAGGCGGGGGCTGGCCAACTCCGCTCCACCCGCGGAGTGTGCGGAGATTTGCCTTCTCCGCGAATCTCCGCACACTCCGTGGGTGGAGCGGAGGTCTCCGCCCGGGGTTACTCTGTACCCCATATCGCTGGTGGTGCACTACCTACCTTGGTCCGACCCTTGCCCAGTGTTGCCAAAACCCCTGGAGACTGAAACTCAAAACCACTTACTTATCTGTAAGTTACTTACCTGTCTTTTTCCCACAGGATTGCATTGGTCTCACTCTGCATTGTACTAAGTGTGATCCTGAATTCAATCTATCTCTTTCTAAACTGAAAAGCATTTCTTGCACATGTAAAGTATTGTATAATGCTATACAAACCTATTGCCAGTATTTTGAAAGTATTGCATAAGGTAGAAGTAAGGCCTGTACTTCTAGATTTTAAAAAAGGCAAGCACTAGTTCCTAGCACCACTTCCTAAGATCCCACTACTAAAATAATTAAAAGACATACTCCCTAAAGTCCCTTAGCACTTTACATGTCAGCTACCCATAATTCCTACTTTAAATTGACTAAGGTCATGTACTATAAAAGCTACAAGTCAAACCTGTTTTGCCCCAGAAGGTACCAAGGCATACAAAATCCCCAACACTTAATCACTACACATAATGAAGAACCGCTCTGCATACACGACAACCAGAATAACAACAGAAGAATAATCATTTTTGCAACTGAAAATAAACCTCTGAGAGTAAGCCAATCTGAAACATAGATTATGGATGGAACTTTTAAAGTATGCCCTCTACCATTCTCACGGATAAACACCATACATAGCCAATATCATAACACTAACATGCCCTCATTTATTCACTGTTGCCTAACAAACAAAGTGCAACTCACTTTGAACTTTTAATCCACATCAAAGGAAAAACGAATAAATACTTGCCACACAAAATTATAATAGACTTAGGCAATGATACAAACAATATGTCAACTACACTACACTACACAGAGCCATACAAGTCTCCTATTACCACTTTAATGAAAGCATTTGGATACATTTGCTAAAATCTGCACAAAGTGTAGAATATGCAACATACAGGCAGTATACCTTTGAAATTAAAAAGTAATTCACTCTGGCATATATACCTTTACTAGACGTAGCTCACCACTACAAGATGCTAATAGAATCCCCATTTAACCAAAGAAGTTACTGCCGTACCGAAGATGGTGGGGGACTAACTGCAGCCGCCATTTCCTCCATCTTCCTCGATGGATCGAATGCTCAGTGAGCAACTGCACGGCTTGAGAGAGCCGGCGTACAGAACAGCACGCAGTTGGTGGCGGGAGGCACTGGAGCTCGTTTTACGGCTTACCGCGGCCGCGTTAGGAGAATATCTTCTTCAATTTAAACGGAGTACCCGGTGGTAGGCGAGGAAAACGCTGACCCACCAGATGGCCTCGAGAGGCGGGAGAACGGCGAGAGGGCGAGTTTTGCCGCTCCCAGCAACAGCGGAGCGCACACAGGAGGCGGTCAACCGGATGGCTATGGAGCTCCTCTGGAACTGAAGCAGCGTGGCGGAGCCGGTAAGATGAAGCGTGATGCCGGTATAAAAAAACAAACTGCTGCCAGCTTGGGAGTGCAAGTAGAGTAGGGGCCGGCCCAGCCAATGGTCGCCTCAATGTTTGCTAATTTATCAATGACTACTTTGGAGAAAAGCAATGTGCTTGAGGAAGGGGGTGACAGGACATTAACGGATGAGACCCAGCAAGGGAAGGAGGCTGCAGGGGTGGAAGAAGGAGCCAGGAGCTCCTCGACAGGCATAGCTGGGGATCAAACAGGGAACACCCTCTCCTCAGTTAACCTAATGTATGAACTAACTGGGGAAAAAGGAAAAAAACTAGGTACAGAAGAGCAAACCCAGTCAACACCCAAGGTAGATGGGATCTATGTCAAGGAGGCTGGCCATGGGGAAGAAACTGTGAGGGAGAAGACCCGGACAACGCCCCTGGGCACAGAAACATTTAAAAAACTATCGGCACAAGTTGACATCTTGTCACCAGAAAGTCACGGAGTGGAAAAATTCTATTCATTAACGGAAGAGTCCGAGGTATCAAAACTGGAGGACAGGTCATCAAGCAGGGAATCTCTCTCTGAAGACAGCTCCAGCTCCTCCTCCCAATCAACGCAAAAGAAAAAATCAAGGGATAAAAAGAAAAATAGGAAAGGGAGCCTAAAAAAAAGCACCAGAAAACAACTCAAATGGGATTATTCCGACACAAAGGTTTGGCCCCAAACCGAGAAAGGAGATGAGCTGGCTGAAATTGAAGAACCTTCCCTATCGACAATTTTAATATCAATTCAGCAAATGCAGGAAGAAAATAGAAAAGAGGGACGCGGAGCCAGGATTGCCGCAAAAAAAGTTCAAACCAGAATCCGCAAGTTGAATAAAACATGTGGGGAAATTGCCGATCGTATAACCTCGGTTGAGATGCGGACTGAGGCACTGGAAGCTGACATGGAATCGATTAAGACGCAAGGTACGGAACAAGGCACGGCTATGGTTGATGTCATGACCAAATTGGAAGATTATGAAAACCGTCAGAGGAGAAACAACCTGCACTTTTTAGGGATACCGGAAGGCCTAGAGGGGAATGACTCCAGAAGCTACATGGTAAAACTCCTAAAAGATGCATTTTCTGAACAATCAGGCTGGGATTAGGATATGGAAATACAGAGGGCCCATCGCTTCCCGCTATTCAGGAGAAAACAAACGCAGAACACTGACGAGAAACCCAGAGCAATGCTGGTTTTCATTGGTAATTTTCTGTTGCGACAAATGATATTTGATAAAGCCCGCCCCAACGCTCCAAAGATCAGCAATGGGGTTTCGTTCTTTGTACGCCCAGATTTCGCACATGCAACAGTTGAAATACGTTGGCGTCTAAGGCAACTCTTCTCTCCTTTCCAGAAACTTGGAGCAGAGGTCTTCCTGCAAAACCCGGCTAGATTAAAGATACATTTCGGAGGCACAATACGCAGCTTCACCTCTGAAGTACAAGCGCAGGAATATTTAGAAGAAATTAAGAAAAAAAAATTATGAGGGGGAAAAATTTCAGGAAAAATGGTACAGCAACAAACACTATGGACAAGACTGGGAATAATAGATACTGTGCATTCTAAGAAAAAAATGGGGATTTCACGGATTGAGGGAGATGGGGGTCAGTTGGTTAGCCGTACATCGATCAGGCAATGCCTGATTGCCTTTTTGTTAGGGGATGGCGGGGGGGAGGGTGGGTGGATGGGGGGGCGGCTCACATAAAGGGTGGTGCGGGTGCACAAAAAGAGGGCACGGGGTGGGTAAGAGTATTGAAACAGATGGCAGTTACGACTTTATTCTTTGTATATAAGAAATATGAAAAAAGGGGCAACCAAATACAACTAAGCAACTGGGGAGATTAGGTATAGCAACATTGAACAACTGCGGGCTAAATGATGCAAAAAAGAGACAAGTAGTGGCGCAAGGACTGCAACTGTTGCAAGCAGACATTGTCTGCTTGCAAGAGACCCACCTTGACGGGTCACAGAAAGATTTATTGAAATATCTTGGCTACACTGTGGTTGGGGCCACGATGCAGGGAACCCACACAAGGGGGGTCGCGATTCTATCTAAGAAGAGATCAATCCAATTTGTGAAAACACATTCAGATGGGCTAGGCCGATGGGTCATTACAAACGGGAGGGCCCCAGAGCTGCCGAACTTCACCCTATGCTCGGTTTATGGTAGTAATGTGGACGATTCGTCCCTATTGGAATGGCTAACTAACAAACTGGCACACTGGCCTTTGCCATTAATCGTGTGTGGAGATTTTAACATCAATCTCGACTCCAAATGGGGACAAGATCAAAGATATAAGGGTAGGAAGCCAAGGGTTTTTCAAGCGTTCTGTAATTTATGCCGGGTACATGGCTTGGTGGATGTATGGTCTCTACAGAGGCCCGAGGAACATGGGTTTACCTATTACTCCGCCCGCACCAGAAGCATGTTTGATTGGATTATTTCTTTGCCTCCTCTACGCTGGTGGGAAGAAGTAGTATTAATCGGCACCCTAGAGTACTATCCAATCACAGCCCACTGGTATTACAGCTGGAGCAGGGAGGACTCACCAAGAAAGCTTTGGCATGGACCTTAGAGAGGGCCCTCCTACTAGACGAAGAGTATGTAGGACACCTGAAGGAATGGATACCTGACTTTCTACAGAGAATTTTGGGGTCGGCACCACTGGGAGTGGTATGGGACACCTTAAAGGCAGGAGTGAGGGGCGAGACAATACAGTATTCAAGCAGGAAAAGGAAAGAGGAAAACAATGTTAGGAGCATCAGACTGCAAAAACTAGCCCAGGCAGAGGAAAAAGTAGTTGAGGCCCTAAGACAAAATTGGGGGATAGAAGAAGCACAAGAGGAGGTGGCCCTAGCAAAGGCAGAAATCCAAGGGGAACTATTAAGAAAAGCTCTAGATAAGGCAACAGCTCATAGGGAGGAAGTTATGAATGTGAGGAGAAGGTGGATCATCTATTGGCCGTCAGAACAAGATCAGAGGTGAAACGCAGCGAGATTTTGTCAATAAACGATTCCGTAATGGGGCGGGTAACGGAGTCTAAGGATGTACGGGCAGCCTTCTTCAGATTTTACCAATCACTTTATATGGAGGATGTGGGGAGAGTGAGAGGGGAAATAGGCAGATACTTAGATGCCTGCGAGATGGAGGTTCTGACGCAAGATGAGAGGGAGGCGCTACAGTCTCCGATTGTCTGGAAAGAAATTGAGGAGGCAATGTCAAATCTTCCCAGGGGGAAAGCGGCAGGGCCCGACCTACTCCCCACAGAATTTTATAAAATCTTTAAAGAGGAACTTAAAGAAACCTTGACATCTGTGTTTCTTCAGACAGCAGAAGGGGTTGCCCCACCAAGAACCTGGGCGCTGGCCAAAATCATAGTCTTCCCCAAAAAAGATAAGCCTGTACAGGATCTGGGCTCTTACAGCCCTATAACTTTAATTAATGGGGATGTTAAGATTTACTCTAAAGTAATGGCCACACTACTCTCGCAGGTTATCGGCAAAATGGTATTTGAGGCACAGCATGGTTTTATACCCGGTAAGGGAACTATTGAGCATATTCGAAGAGCCATTACCCTATTTGATGTAAACCAAGTGTCAGGAGACCCTATGGCGGCCATTTTTTAGATGCCGAAAAGGCCTTTGATAGGGTCTCCTGGCCTTTTTTATGGATGACAATGCAAAAGAAAGGGATTGGGAATAGGTTTATAAGAGCAGTTCAAGCCTTGTATAAAGACCCGGAAGCTAGGGTACTTATAAATAGCGAAATGACCCAATCACTGAAAATCACGAGGGGGACACGGCAGGGGTGTCCCTGCTCACCTCTTTTATTTGCCTTGTATATAGACCCCTTTCTAAACAACTTGCTGTAGCCCACAACATTCCTCCAATAGTGAGAAATAATCATGAGAGTAAAGTTTTGGCCTATGCGGATGACATAGCCATTGTAACTCCTCACCCAGAACAGGCTATGGGGGCAATAGAAGAGTAGGCACGAGAATATGGCTTACTCTCAGGTTATGCCCTAAACCGGGAGAAAACCCAAATAGTAGTTAACAAATTTATTACTTTTAACGATAAGCAGGTGGTTAAAAAAGCCAACTATTTGGAGGTTAAAATCAATTCAGATCTGGATTAGGTGGTCAATGAAAATTTGGGGAACTGCGCGGAGGAAACCAAGAAAGCGTTAAAAAAATTGGACCACCTACAATTAACCCTCATTGGCAGAACCAATATAATAAAAATGATTTATTTTCCAAAATTACTATACTTTTTTAGAGCAATACCGCTTGTTTTTACAAATTCTTGGCTTAAAAAATTTGAAAACATTTTTGCACAATTTATTTGGTCTTATTCCCAGCCAAGAAGAGCGTATACATTTTTATCGTTGCCTAGGGAGCGCGGAGGCCTAGCCCTCCCTAACCTAAAGCTATATTGGTGGGCAACCTCACTTAAGCATTTTACTACTCTTTTGAGCACTGACAATAGCATAAGACAATCTAAATCTCCCAATCTGTGGGAACAGGTGATTTGCTGTGATGCGTGGGGATGCCTTCGGCATCAGCTAAGTTATGGGTATTACAAAAGAGTCCGGTTTAAGACACTACTTACAGCTTTGAAAATCTGGGGGGCAATACGGCGCCTAAATGGAATAGGAAGGCTCATCTATTACACTCCATTATGGCAGAATAGAAATTTACCAGATATTTTTAATGATACACCTTTTAAGACCTGGTTTGAACTGGGTATTAAACAGCTAGGTTATTTTTATTCTCAGGAGGGTATTAGATCATATATGGAACTAACAGCTGAATTTGGCCTTACACCTAGGGACTTTTTTAAATATCTACAGATTAGGGACTTTTTACAAAAAAATGAGGGTAAGATGGACCAGCTCGAGAGAAGTGAACTGGTGGACAGAATTACCCTGCCCACCCCTCCTAGAATTGGGACCATCTATAAGCTTCTGAACGAGCAATTTAAAGATGACATGGAAATATGTTCTGTTAAATGGCAAGAAAGATTAGAGATTTCGGGGGCCACGTTCCAAAAGATATTCCTAAATACCCAGACAATTTTAATACCGGCCAAACTCCAAGTCCAATTTTATAAGACATGCTTCGGGCTTTATTACACTCCAAACAGAATAGCAAAATGGAGCGATGGAAAGGGAGCCTATTGCCCACGCTGCTCTCTTCACAAGGCGGACATAATCCACATTATTGCAACCTGTGATAAGCTAGCCCCCCTGATTAAGGATATAAAGAGGTTTTGAAAGGAGAAAGTACAGCTGCAGGTCGAGCTAGATGCGCCAGCGATCTTGCTGGGAATAACCAGCCTAACAGAAAGAGAAGGAGGTGCGATTTTAATAATAGCAATGGTGGTGTATAGGCTGTGTATAGCATCGTCCTGGCTGGACCCGACCCCCCCCTTCAATTCAACAATGGGTGGCGCGGCTATTGGCTATATATAACCTAGAAAAGGGTATCTATAGGCGCAAGGAAAGTAGGGCTAAAAAGAAGGGATTGGAAATATGGAAGCCTGTTTCAGATTGGATAGAATAATGGGTATTCTCCCCGATACTTGCACTGATACTTGCACTAAGCACTTTGAATGAAGCACCTTATATTCTTGTCTTTGCTCAATTTATTAATCATTTAGTGACTATGGGGGTGATTATGATGGCGGGCGGATCGCCACCGCCCGGCCGGCGGTGGCGATCCGCCCGCCATCACAACCACATTTACCCCCGCCATATTACCATGGCGGAGGGTACTGCGGTGGATGGAAAGTCCGTCCGCCGCTTTACCGCAGGTCGGCAATCGTCACGATTGCTGGCCGGGCAGAAAAAGCCCACAATATGGTGGCGGTGCCTTGCAGGCACCGCCATCCATATTATGATGGCAGCGGGGGGTATGCCTTTCCATGGCAGAGACTCTGCCATGGAAAGGCATACGGAAAACACTTTGGAGGCCCGTTGCAGGCCCCCGGGGGGTGGGGAACTGCACTTGGGGGGTACCTATGGTACCCCCCGACATTGTAATACCCAAGGTGGCAGGCACCACGCGGTGCCTGCCACGTTGTGCATCGCAATGCAATACATGGTTTTGTGACATTGCGTACGGTGCTGCAGCCAGCAGCACCGTCCGCAATGTTACACTACCAGGATGGCCCCCAAGTGTGGCGGGCGCATCCTAATACGGCGGACGGGACCGGCGCACACATGGCGGACGGTCCCAGCTCCGCAGGGATGGCGGGCTGACAAAAGTCTGCCCGCCATCCTAATAGGCACCAAAAGTATTTAAACTAGGACTGTATTGTGAGGACCGACTGTTGTTATATGTTAGGCACTTGGCACCTTAGTATCATTGCACCTTGCACTTTGTAATAAGTACCCATGGGGACTTGCCCAAACTGCCATTATCTATGCTACTATATTATGGAAGCTTGCAATCAGAAATTTGATATATTGTTTAGCGTACTTTAGCACATTGCACTTTAAACTTGTTAAATTGTATAATTGAAGATTGCTGGAGTTTAATGCACCACCGTGGGACCAGAAACTGGATAAATGTGGGCCGGGGGGGTGGGTGAGGGAGCAGTGGAGCATGGGATAAATTGAGGGTGGGGTGAGAAAAGTGTTTTCTTTGCCTCACTCTCAAATAAAAAATATATTAAAAAAATAATAATAACCAAAGAAGTTAACAAGAACTAAGGGGCTGCATAGCGGTGATTGGGACCGCCCGCCAGACATGCGGCGGTCCAACCACTGCAATTAGGATGCGCCCGCCATACTGGCGGGCGCATCCTGGGCCTTTAACATTGCGGGCGGTGCTGCTGGCTGCAGCACCGTCCGCAATGTGAAAGGTGCTTGCACCGCATTTCCCTGCACCACGTGGCAGGCACCACGAGGTGCCTGCCACTTGGTGCATGGAAATGCAGGGGGGTACCCCCCAGTGCAGCGACACCCCCGCCACATGGGGGGCCCGCAACGGGCCCCCAAACCCAATCCCCGCCAGCCTTTCCATGGCTGCATCGCCGCCATGGAAAGGCCTCCTAAAACCCACATCCTAATATGGCAGACGGTGCCCTGCTAGGCATCGCCACCATATTAGTGGCCCTGCTCTGCCCGCCAGGCAATCGGTGCGATTGCCACCGGCGGTAAAGCGGCGGAGGGATTTTGCGTCCGCCACGATACCCACCGCCATCCTAATATGGCGGTGGGTAAATCTCATTGTGATGGCAGAACGATCGCCACCACCGGCCCGGCGGTGGTGATCATTCTGCCATCATAATGAGCCCTTGGTTCACTAATGGACTACTTTGAAGACACTTGGGTTGGCGGACTGCACTGCAGTAGACACAAACATAAACCTAAATTCCAAATACCATGGTGGAATTTCTACAACAGCACCATGGTTTAACAAGCCAAAACAAAAAACGCAGTAGAAAGATGGCACAATGCCTTCCAAGCCACACTAGCAAGACCCCAACCAACACTCTACAAATTCATAGAAGCCCTCCAAAAAGAAAAAAGCTACCCCTGCCATGCACAGTTTGCGCTAACTATAATTACTGAATCGCTATGTTTTTGTGTGTGTAAATTCTGAACCTAACTATAACGTCCCTGTAACGTTAGCTTTTTTAGTGAATTTCTATGGTTTTTAAATTCTATTTCCTAACTATAATGTCCCTGTAACCTTTGTTTTTTCAGTGAATTTCTATGTTTTTTTAATGCAGCGGGGGGTTGGCCAGGCCTTACTGTCAGCTCCCCGCATGCAGCCAATCCTTTGGCCGTGCACGGCGTGGGGTTGGCAGCTAACACCCTGCATGCAGCTAACCACATGCCATGCACAGCTTTTGGCCGTGCGCGGCAGGGGGTTAGCCGCAGGGCCTTGCCTGTGGCCAGACCCTATACCCAATTCCGCAAAGGCATCCAACTGGGGAGGGGGTACCCAGCCCCCTTCCCTGGGCCGATTTTGTCCCCAGGGAACCCATTCGCCCGAGGCCTCATCTTTTATTCATTGGGGGGAGGGGGCTGTGCCGCACCACTAGGCCGATTTTGACCCCGGGAACCCCATCTCCCGGGGCCTGGCATTTGCTGATGGGTGAAGGGAATACGCAGACCCCCTCTCTGGGCTGATATTGACCCCGATGACCCCATCCCTGAGGCCTCATCTTTTAAGAATTGGGGGGGAGTGCCGCATGGGTCACTATCCAGAGGCTGATTTGGGCCCCAGGGACAACATCTCCTGGGGCCCGGCCACATTAAGAATGGGGAGAGAGCACACAGCCCCCTCCCTGGGCCAATATTAGCCCCAGGGACCCCATCTCCCAGGGCCTCACCAGTAAAGTGTGGGTGCCCTGGAGCCCACACTGGAACCCATTTTCTCTATGTTAGGGACCGCAGGGGGAACCTCAATGCCTCTGCGGCCCCAGCCGGCTCTCTGACTCCAGTGGGAACCAGCATTGCTCCCGCCCGCAGGGAGCTGCTTAACGTGCTGCTCCCTGGTGGTGGGAGCAATTTTTTCATGAAGTGGGCAGGGAAACAGCTGGAAAGTTCTCTCCCTGCGGGCGGGAGCATTTTACATGCTCCCGCCCGTAGGGAGCGGACTAAGGACCCGATTATGAGTCTGGCGGTACATGGACCACCAGACTTGTGGGGGCACGGCGGTGGCACCCTATTATGAGTTGGGCGCTGGGACCGCCACAGCCCCGCCGCCAGCTGTTTCCTGGCAGTGTTGCAGCAGTGTAGGGCATCAATATGCTTGGCGGGACCGCCACGGTCCCGCCAAGCATATTAGTAGTTTCTTTTCCGCCAGCAGTGGCGGTGCGTCCATTGGGGGCGTTGGGGCGTTGCCCCCCCCGCCAGCAGCCCGCAGCTGAGCTCCCTCGGCGTCTGACTAGTTCAGAGACGCCGAGGGAGAACTGACTGACAATCATGTCAGTCAGCATGCCGTCGGACCGCCCACCCCCTTCCGAGTCTGAAGGGGGTGGGCGGTCCGGCGTCATGTTGACTGACATGATTGTCAGACCAGCCAGGGACAGACAGTCAGCAGCACAAGTGCGCATGAGTGGGGAAGGTGAGCACATTTTTGCCCGTGCCCAGTCATGCGCACTTGTGTTTGCGCTGACTTGCGCATGCCCATTAGGAGCCCCTCGGTCTCCTAATGGGCAGGCTTCGGGCGAAGAATAACCGTGCCCTAAGCCAATCCTGGCGCTGCAGCAGCGCCAGGATTGGCTGAGGGTTGCCACTCCAGTGCTGTTCCTGAAGAGGCGCCAACGCGGACCAGGAGCAGAGGCGGTCAGGTAAGTTTTGTGCATTTATTTTATTTACCCTCAGTGTCCCCCCCCGCGACCCATGTCAACCCCCCATGAGTACTGCGAGCCGCGACTGTAAGTGGATCGGGTCAATTTCATTTCCATTGTCGGGTCCCCTTCTGTTCCCTTACAATGCTCGTTCACTTCAGTAATTTATTTATTTCATATTCTTCAATATTCCTTTTTGATGCTTTACCCGCTTTCTTTTCCAGTGTAACAGCATTGATCTTACACAACATTTGTATCCAAGTGTCTCTTTTGACTGATCTGGGAGCGTGATGGGCGTCTGACTGAAGAGCTGTGACTCATGGGCAATTATTTCGTTCGCCAATATTTGAAGTTCCATGCAGGATAGCTTATATTTCTTCTAGTATTCCGCCAAGCTGTGATCAGTAAGTGGGAGAGAAATTAATATTTAGATGAATTTAGGCTGTATTGAGTACTGTGCGGCAACCAGACATTGATGTGTGCGTATGGTCGGCTGACAGAGAGCAGCGGGCAGCCATATTGGAATCTGCCTA
Organism: Calotriton arnoldi; assembly: GCA_963921515.1. Classification (NCBI taxonomy): domain Eukaryota; kingdom Metazoa; phylum Chordata; class Amphibia; order Caudata; family Salamandridae; genus Calotriton; species Calotriton arnoldi. The sequence goes on along the minus strand of CAWUFW010005103.1, from coordinate 1,308,177 downwards.
ACATATGTCAATGGAGCATGAAGGAAGTCTGCAAAAGACCTAATTTGGGCAGCATTGCCACGACTGGGCTCTTCAGTTGATATGCCACACAAGCACTACTACTGCTGCTTGACATTCGTAGCTTTTGAACAGCAGCACTGTAATGAGGCCATAGTTTTATTGTCAAGCAAGCCAGCCAGCACACAACAAAGGTTTCAAACGCGACATTGTGGCAGTTGCCTGCATTCAAGATTTTAATAGTGGTTTTTATCACACAGCATTCGTGCCGCTGCAGGACTTTAAAGTCCAGTCTGTCCCTACAGAAATCGGCCTGGGGTTTCTTGTGTTCCCCTTCAGAGGAGACCCGGCCTGGCACTTCGGGCTGGACTATTCCTATTGGAGACTGGGTTACCCATGGCCGTTTCCTGTCTACATGGGCGCGGTGAGCAAAAACACAACTTGGGTGCACCAGTGGCTGAGATCAATGCAAGCAATCCACCCATCACTCTTTTGTGTCCCTTTGTGCCAGCACTACAGCCACGTGACTGAACTACAGGAACCCAAGCTGCCTTCTTCGAACATTTCCCCTCTTCAAAAATGTGATTAGAAACGTGAATGTCAGGGTAATCTCTTGAACCTTTGTATGATAAAGTCTTTTTTCTTCTGTGAGGCTAGCCAGCTTCCTCCAGTGTCATGGCATGTTTGCCTAGGGGCCGACATCCAATCCGCAGCACTCTTCTACCAATAACAATGCAATTTAAATGCATGTTTTATTCATACCATATGCCTCTGGTGTCATTGTGTGTTCGTCTTGCACATGAAAGGCAACAGGGACAGACATCATTAGCAAACCTTTGCAAACTACAAAGAAAGACGCATCCTCAAATGCAAGTTTCAGGTAGCGCTTACCATCTGTGCCTCTGTTGTCATGACATGTCGTGACGTTGCATGTTTATGTCATACATTTGACAGGTCAGTGTCAGACATCTGCTGGCACTTCAAGTTCACAGCACCAAATTTATTTTAAAGTACCAAATGTTCGCCCTTCCTTTGTTGAAAGTTTGTACCTGCTTCTGATTTCTCTGTCATGCAAGAGCAGTCAAACACCGTTTCACGAGGCTGTGCATCAGACATTATTTCGACGTTCGTGAAATATGAGTGGCGTGGCGTCGATTAATATCAATCGTTACAGCTGAGAAACGACAGTAACTAGGCGATTGCAACTCACAAATGTGTTTATTCCCTACTTTTATTCGACCACACGTCAGCACAATTCAACATCTGAGCAATTCAACCAAAATGCATCTACTTCTGCGAAGTTAGGCAGATGGGGTCGGCAAACACTAGTGTAAAATTGAATTTCAACCACCCTGTGAAAGTTTCAATGGGGGACTTATTCATTTAGTCTTCTTTTGGCATTCCTGATCGTCACAGAATCGCATTAAATTAACATATGCAAACACGAGTCAAAGTTTAAACCCTCAGCAATTCTGGGCTAAACAAAGCTGGTCAAGTGGTGAGAGCATGGGGCATCTGCCGCGATAGTGTTTCTCATTTTGGAATATAAAGCTGTTTGTCAAAGTAGCTGACAAATATGTGTCAAGGAATTATATGTTATGTTAGGTGGTGCCTGTAAAAGCAAACGCCAGTCAATGGTTCTACTTTTTTGGCACTAGGCATTTGTTTTTTACTGCAAATATCAAAATATTTTTTGATCCACTCCTAATGATAGAGGGCTGATAGTTTCCCCAACAGAGAAAATATAGTCAGATTTTTATATGAGCAATATCTATTGTATCAGGCTCTGAGTGTCAGTGCTTTTTAAATGTGAGGTTTTTAAAAAAAAATCAATGCAGCTCTGTTCATATGTTGAGAACTGGAACTTCTCTGTGTTCATAAAGTAATTCTTTGGAGGAATAAATATTAGGCAAAGCTTTTATGCACATCTCCCTGAAATCCATTGGCAGTCCTGGAATGCATTTTGCTGTGGATCTGCAATATTTTCAGTGAAGCTATACATTCAAAAGACAAGTACTGCTTTTATTCTCTAGTGACTTTTGGGACATTACTTGTGCTATGCTACAAGTATGGAATTGTACTGTAATCACATTTATATAATGCTTCACATGCCTGAGGGGTACCAAACAATACTAGTGGATAGATAGCATGTAGCACAGTAGGTAGTGATACTGGTCAGTAATAGACAGTCTGAGGATCTGTTGATAGTTACTTCAAGGCCCAGAGCTGATTAGATCGCATGTTTCATTGCATCGGGATCCTACCATGGAGCAGGGGGTGTGTGTGTGTTTTTCTGGGCTAGGCTTTAAACTGTCTGCCTCATTATAGCACTGAAAGAGATCATTGAAGCGGCTCAGGCTGGGATGCCACATATGGAGAGTGAATTGAGCGCAGTTGCTTGCACTTGATTCTTTTAGGTATTGAGATTTTGATTACAAATAACTTTAGAAGAACTTCACAGAGGAGCGGAGGTGTGCAGGAAGTATTTTTCAATACTTCAGGATTGGACAATTATGGAAAAGAGGGTGAGTGTTATGAGTGTTGTGTCCTCTTTTTGTCTTTCCTGGTGAGTTAGGGTCATGTCACGGTTGTGTGTGTAGAGAAGGCACGTGAATTTGGCGGGAAGCTGATTTCATATCATTTTTATTTTTGTAATTTATGTTCTATACTATGTCTGAAGACTCTGGAACATCTCTGCATAGTAGGTTCAACTCACGAGACCACTGACACAAATCTATTAAATCTCCCACCAAAGACTCACCAAAGACTCCGGATAGTTACCCGTGATTGCTGGTCTCTTTATTAATGTAATAACTGCACTTTCACAATTGCTTTATTAACCTTCCTGCTTTCTCAAATTTGCTTGAAAATGCACCATTTGTCCACTCTTTTTTCAAAATTTTCTCGGGGGGAGAACCCCCCCGAACCCCCCTTAGGTTGTTCGGGATCGCTCGCTACGCTCGCTCGCAGCGCTGCAGTATGCCAATAATTTTACGCCCCACCACTTTCAAATGTCACCAGCCACCACTGTCCGCCAGTGTTGTCATGACAGTTCCTCCTCCATGTAAACCCTGGCGGAGAGGAAACAAAGGGGACCCTACAGGGCCCCGTGTCCCTCTGCGCCCTGTGGATGCAAACAGTGGGGCAAAACATGTGCCCCCCTGTGTGCATGCACACCCATTCCTGCACGGCATGGAGTGGAAACGCCAAAAAAGAAACTCCTAACCTGGCGGGCTTTCTGACTATGGCTTTGGCAGTGCAGTGGCAGGGTGGACTTGGCACCACACCACCAGAGATTTAGCGGAATCAGCTACTAAACTGCACCCACAAATGCTTTGATAAAGCAACTTTACATGCTAAAAAGCATATAAGCAATTCACAAAAGTGAACTTAGAAAATGAAAAATATCAGGCAATGAGCGAGGTGATGATTTTAGGGGCCCCCCCTAACCTAGGGGGAGGACCAAGCAGATGCCTTGAACACAAAGAGCATATCATGCTGAACGATTCAGTGGTGGTCCCATCCTCTTAGGACCACCCCAAGCACAGTTATGGGCAAAAATACAATCCCAATCAAAGGCCCTGCATAGCATTATGGGACGAGATTAGCAGTGGGCAGTGAATATTATAGTATCCAATATCAAAATAATTCTACAAAGAGCTGCAGTTCAACTAGTCGTTACTAGGTGTCCCTCACGAGTCAAATGCAAAAGCATTGAAATTATTACATCAAGCTGCAGTTCAACTAGTCGTTGCTAGGTGTCCCTCAAGTCAAATGCTTTTGCATTTGACTCATGAGGGACACCTAGTAACGACTAGTGGAACTGCAGCTTCGCGACGTGTTATTTGTACGTATTTCCGCTTTCACTCACCAAACTTCCTACGCATACGTGGCGGGCTATTTAAAGATCCATTCTATTTCCGCTTAGAGCTGCAGCCATCAAGGGACGCGGAACATTTTGCGGGAGTTAATCGGCAAAATTAGGTGAGTCTCACTTCCAGGATTGGGCCGGGACTTTTCGCTTTCCTCACGTATTTATATAACTACCGGTTGGGGGTTGGGTCGTCCGGTTTATTATGCAGACACCACATTAAAACGGTGTCCGTACAAAGTGTAACAGCATGATAGCGTGACCGTAGCTGAATGTGGCATTAATCTATTGCCGTTCCTGGTGAGTTTGTCTTTTAGGACCAGGCCGGGATTTTCTTTCTTTTTTTTTTTTACACTCATATGTAGTCACTCGACCACCTGGGGGTTGGTGAGTCGCCCTTATTAAAACTCTGTCCCTATACCATGTTAAACAGCAAGGTAGTGTATCTGTAGGACGATAATAGGCAGCCCTTTTTGCGTAGAAAACACTAGCATATTAGATGGCGTCACCCCATGACGTCCTAAACAAATGATGCCCCAATCTATGGGTTTATTGGATGGTGTATATATATTTACTCTATCATTGGCTGTTCCTGGGTCGTTGCTTCCGTTAGCGGCTACAGGCAATTATTTAGTGGTATTTGCAGCTGGCATTTATCATTTTTACAATAATCAATATTATAATTTGCGTGCACTTTGTCTTTTAGGTATTCTTTCTAAAAACCCTATTTATTCAGCATTCTGAACACCCGGTGGTGTTGCCACCTGCGGTGGAGGCAAACCATGCCTTTGAAGCTAGTACGACAATAGGATGTGAGAATAATAAATCAAGCAATATACACCTCCCTGTGAGTATCAGCATAATACTATCATATGACATCCCAGTTTATTATGGGCCCAGAAACTGTTCTTATTAGTATATTACACTCTTTCCCCAGACAATCTGTGGACTTCTATCTCCGCTATGGTCTTGCAAACACGAAAATAGATCAGCTGAGAGCTTTACGCTTATTTCTAATGGTAAGGTTTCCTAGTTTTAAATTACGAAGCATTGAGTGTCCCTAATACTATTTGATAATAATATGACGTTCTTTACCTTCTGTAGAAAAAGTAATAGTCACCACCTTTTATCAACTACTCCAGCGTCCCTGTCTTAAATATTGGAATTCCATATTCGGAAATTTGTGAGTTGAGGTTCTTTACATGCATTCTTTAGACACCAGGGGTGCTATCGCATGGTGGGATGTTTGGCGAACACGCTTGGTAGTATCTACTTTTCACCATGTTGACTGCTGGCTTTTCCTTCTCACCTCATTAATTCACCTTTTTCTCTATTTTTAGAATCTCTGTCAATAAGCAGAAGAGGTACTAAAAACATGTCCACCTAGGAAATACTAGTTGTTACATCACAATCGGTAACACTCTGGTGAAGGTATCATAATATGCTTATATATTGAGTGCTGACACTGGTGTGCAGCACTATGGTCTGATCAAATATAGCATCATGGTCCTATTGTATGGGTTATTCATATCGTATGGGTTATTAAAAATATTTTATCATTTATTGTTCTTTAGGTTCCTCAAGTATATTTGCCTGTATGTCACTGTGCTCGCATTGGACAAGGTCCTGAAGAAGGTGGTTCACGTCCTGTGTTAACCCACCTAAACGCGCGTCGATCTCGTGTGTCCAGACCTGATATTCTTTCATCTTGATGGAAATGATTTACATCTTTTGTTTCCCGTTTATTCCAGATGTGCATAAGTGTTTTGTATGAATGTGGACGTATGTGAAGTATGTATGAGTAGTAAAAGACTTGTTATTCAGGGAACCTTCCACATTGTAAATAACTTTGCATTATTGGCTACATGTATTTATAAAAAAGATTTTCTTATCAAAAAGACAAAAATAAGCTTTATATTTATTCACAAAAATGACATTTATGCATTAAGAAAAATGAAATAAGAAACTTATGACAATAATAAATGAGGTTTTATAAAAAAATGATCCTGATGTAGTGTTATAAATATCTGATGTTTGTCAACTTTGTGTACCCATACTAGATTGAATCTTTTGTAAAAGAAATATAGGTCTAAGGGGAGTGTATTTTGGTCTTCGTTGGTCTGTTTAGTCCCCCTCATACTCCCAGACCTTATTTGTTCTTTAGAGGGATCCCTTGCTTTTTCATTGTATTCACGGTTGTTTAACTGTGGGATTGTGCATTGTGATAGCATAATTGTTTTGGGTTTGATCAGACCATTTTGTTGCATTATTTGTGTTGACACGTATTGGCTATTTATCAAGTAATCCTCTCATTACATGACAGAACCTGTGTAGTAGCTCTCAATACTATTTATATCCTTCTTCACATTTCCTGCACTGGCCTCCTTCCTCAATTATCATTAAGTAAGTCATCTTTGTGTAAGAGACTTCTATATTACTTTGTCCATCGTATCATATGCCCTCTTATGGAAGGCCTGAAAACTTTTGGGTTTTTCGATGAGGACTTTTCCGCACTCATAGGACAAGCCATCACCAGTGTAGGTCCGACTGTCCCCCACAGTGGAGATGACTCTGAATGGAATAACTTACTGAATTTGAGAAAGAAATAAAAAAGAATGGAGTCACATGCCCACTATATGCTGGAGTACTTACGAGCAGGTGTTATTCCATCAGGCCTGAGGGCCCGTAATGTACCAGCACTTTTTGTTGAGATACGAAAGTTCCTGGAGCGGTGGTCCCACATTGCGAACCGCTGCTCCAGGGACTGGATGATCTTGATAATTGAAACAGCTAGGGAGATTATGTTGGTTCTCAGCAAAGAAATAACAGAATTAGAAGATAAGCTGAGAGCAGCCACAGCACTTGAGGAAGCTAAAGCCAGGTTGGAAAAAATGAATACTGATATGAAGGATTTTGAGGAGTACATCACTAACAGAAAAAATGAAAAATTGAGAAAGGATGTAAGGTGGTACACGCAAGAGAAGGCTTACCCCTATTTAGAGAAGTCATACTATCAAGAGTGGAATCATGGCCCCACTTATCAAAACCATGGCAGGAACAATAGAAGGACAGTAATTAATTTCTCAGATACATATTCAACTGACTCTGAGACAGACAATTATCAAAGTACTGATGAAAGGCAATTCTATCAGAGACCAAACAGAGGCAGGCAAGTGAACCAACAATCCTATCGAGGTCAGTCTCCTTTTTTACATCGGGGTCAGTATCGCGGCAGGAACAGACAATGGGTACAGGACAGAGGGGATCAACAATCACCAATGCCCCCCAATATCCGCAACCGTATGTGAAAACACTCAACCAACAATATTGGAAGACTTAGAGAGGATAAACCAACAACAAGTTATGAATAATGATACCCTGCCCATTTTTAATCTTTCATCAAACAACTTGACACACGAGGAGATCAAGTTACTAGGTAGGGGCCTATCATTTGTCCCTAGCACTAGTCCTAATCTTTTCCAACTATATCAAGATATTTTCTCCTTCTTCAGAAAGGTTAGGCTCAAGAAATTCTTTATGCATAGACCTGCAGAAAACAAAGAGGAGAATGCTTCTCAATGTAAACCACCATCTACCTTTACTCCCACCTTAGATATGGTGGGTCCAGAGGTGTATATATTTGAGAAAACTGTATTGAAAGAAATACAACGTGTCACCAAGTATCCTCCTCACAAACAACATAATCTGTTTCTTCAAGACTACCAAGCTCTTAATAACATCAAAGACAATCAAAACATCGTCATTAAACCTTGTGACAAAGGTGGAGGAATCGTAGTCATGAACAAGACTGACTATAATGACAAAATCCTCACTATGCTGTCAGTGAAAGAGCACTACAAAAAATCTCATCCAAGAGAGCTAGGCAGATTGAATATTCGCATTCAAGATATGACTAAGAGAGCGTTAGAACAGGAAGTTATTTGCCAACAAGAATACTTGTTTCTGAATAAGTCCAACCCTGTAGTACCAGCTTTTTATGGAGTCCCCAAGACTCATAAGAACATTTCTGACCCCCCTTTGCGTCCTATTATTTTAACTATAGGATCAAGCCCAGAACCCCTCTCCAAATATGTTGACGCTTTCCTGTGCCCCCTCACCAGGAACTATGCCTCTTACATCCGAGACACCGGGGACATTATTGCACAAATAGAAGCAGGCCATTTGACCACCTACATGACATCTTGGTAACGCTTGACATTGAGGCTCTATACACCAACATTCCTCAATGCCAAGCGTTACGGGCTGTGGCTACGCTCCTGAGTAGAACTCCAGGGGACAGACCGGATGCCTTCATACTCGAATGTTTAGAAATAGTTCTTTTGAATAACCATTTTGACTTCAATGGCATGCTGTACCAGCAAATAAAGGGCACCAGCATGGGCGCTTCATATGCGCCCAGTGTTGCGAACATTTATATGGATGAGTGGGAACTTAAGAACATCTTTAACGAAGCAGCCCCTTTTTTTGAAAATGTGCGGTCTTGGAAGCGTTTTATAGACGACATCTTTTTTGTTTGGAGGGGAGACAATGATACCTTACAGGAATACATCGCTTGGCTCAATGCCAGCGATGATAATTTGAAGTTCTCAGCTAATCATAGTTCCAGACAAGTGGAGTTTTTGGATATAGTTATTAGAAGTTCTGTTGAAGGGCTCCAGGTAGATTTTTTCAGAAAACCCACGGCAAAGAATACTATCCTCCAGCACCAAAGCTTCCACCCGCCGTGTCAAAAGGACTCTATCCCCTTTGGGGAATTTTTGCGTGTACGCCGTAACTGTACGAATATGACGGACTTCATGTTTCACGGAGAGGCTCTGAAACAACGCCTCCTTGCTCGAGGTTACCCTCGCCGTCTAGTTTCGACGTCCTTTAAGAGGGCCAAATACTATAACCGAGAAGCCCTATTGCAGGGCAATGATCGTGCTCCTAAGGATCAAATAGTATGCGTGGTCAACCATTCGCAGCTAAACTATAAAATAAGAAACATCATAACTAATAATTGGAAAATTCTTAATGCACACGAAGATGACGACTTGAGACCACCATTGGTAGCCTACAGAAGAAACAAAAATCTTCGTGATATACTTGTACATACAAGACAAGAAGTCCACAACACACAACAACAGACTACGCTCACAGGCCTTCCCCCTATTTTAGGCAACCACAGATGTGGCTGCTGCCATGCATGTGACAGTGCTATGGTTACTGACACCGTGACTTACAAAGGGAAAAATATCAAACTTAGAGAGCTCAGCCACTGCAGGAGTCATAACGTCATCTATATCATCTTGTGTCCATGCGAGTTAGCCTACATAGGTGAGACAGGTCGAGAGTTTCGGACTAGATATAGTGAGCACAAATCGGCTATCCGTACAAATAAACTTTCGGCTCCGATAGTTACACACTGTTTGGAAAATGGCCATGGAGAAAAAGATCTGCGATGGTGTATCCTGGAAAAGATTAAACCAAAACCAGGGCTCTCTACTGAAATAGTCCGGAAGAGGAGGGAAACCTTTTGGATCTTTACCCTCAACAGTGTAAAAGAGGGATTAAATGAAGAGATAATTTGGAATATCACTGATCGGTACACATAGGAGTATTTCCCTGTGTTGTTCTAATAGATTTTAGTATCTTGCTGCTGTTTTCCAACTTGAGCAGCAACTCGGTTTTCATAACGAGGGTACTATGCTGCATTCGGCTTATTTGTCTGATTGTATTTCTGCATTATTGGTCTGTCTAGTATTCATGTCATCATGTTGTTTAGGACATATGTTCATTTTTGATTTAACTTTTATGCCAGGGACGTTTGCCAACTGGCTGTACATGCTTCATCATGCTACGTGCACATTGTGAATGTATGCATTAAGCACATCACCTGTTTCATCAATAACCTCTGTTCCCCAACGGGTTACATCGAGTTTCACACTTCCTAGTTGGTTTCTACTGGACTATTCTCACCTATTAAGTGTGCTCAAATTATACGTACCGGATTCACTTACCTGTTGGAGGCTGTCCATCATTAGTTTTTGCCGCTATGATATACAGGCAAACGTCTGTTATCTTAAGAGTATGAATCACTAATTGTGTAGGGGCCTTACTGAACTGGTGCCTGGATTAGGGTTGTGATTGTAATATCATGTCCAGTTGGACGATTATTGTCCCTTCTTACACTAACGTTACCTGATTTGCTCACATTTATAGAGCTTATTTTTCCATTTGTGTCTGTGAGATAGCACAGACTAACCTATATGGCGGTTTGGCTGTAGCTTTCTATATTCGATCAGATATTTATCAATTTTGTATTAGAGAGGTATCTACTTACTGACGGACGGTGCGCACACATTAATATTCAAATTTTATTATTCACTTGTTATTTGGTTTCAATTGAATAGCCCTTTACAATTTTTTATGTAATAATTTTTTCTATGGGTATTTGGCAGGTCGAGGTTTAACACACATTATATATCAATTTTTGTTGAGGCATTGCCCTCATTTGGCGTTAGGTTAACACCACACTAAGATGGCGGATACTTATATATTAACATCGCGTTGTTTTCGAGACGTGTCATTTGTACGTATTTCCGCTTTCACTCACCAAACTTCCTACGCATACACGGCGGGCTATTTAAAGATCCATTCTATTTCCGCTTAGAGCTGCAGCCATCAAGGGACGCGGAGCATTTTGCGGGAGTTAATCGGCAAAATTAGGTGAGTCTCACTTCCAGGATTGGGCCGGGACTTTTCGATTTCCTCACGTATTTATATAACTACCGGTTGGGGGTTGGGTCGTCCGGTTTATTATGCAGACACCACATTAAAACGGTGTCCGTACAAAGTGTAACAGCATGATAGCGTGACCGTAGCTGAATGTGGCATTAGTCTATTGCCGTTCCTGGTGAGTTTGTCTTTTAGGACCAGGCCGGGATTTTTTTTTTTTTTTTTTTACACTCATATGTAGTCGCTCGACCACCTGGGGGTTGGTGAGTCGCCCTTATTAAAACTCTGTCTCTATACCATGTTAAACAGCATGGTAGTGTATCTGTAGGACGATAATAGGCAGCCCTTTTTGCGTAGAAAACACTAGCATATTAGATGGCGTCACCCCATGACGTCCTAAACAAATGATGCCCCAATATATGGGTTTATTGGATGGTGTATATATATTTACTCTACCATTGGCTGTTCCTGGGTCGTTGCTTCCGTTAGCGGCTACAGGCAATTATTTAGTGGTATTTGCAGCTGGCGTTTATCATTTTTACAATAATCAATATTATAATTTGCGTGCACTTTGTCTTTTAGGTATTCTTTCTAAAAACCCTATTTATTCAGCATTCTGAACACCCGGTGGTGTTGCCACCTGCGGTGGAGGCAAACCATGCCTTTGAAGCTAGTACGACAATAGGATGTGAGAATAATAAATCAAGCAATATACACCTCCATGTGAGTATCAGCATAATACTATCATATGACATCCCAGTTTATTATGGGCCCAGAAACTGTTCTTATTAGTATATTACACTCTTTCCCCAGACAATCTGTGGACTTCTATCTCCGCTATGGTCTTGCAAACACGAAAATAGATCAGCTGAGAGCTTTACGCTTATTTCTAATGGTAAGGTTTCCCTAGTTTTAAATTACGAAGCATTGAGTGTCCCTAATACTATTTGATAATAATATGACGTTCTTTACCTTCTGTAGAAAAAAGTAATAGTCACCACCTTTTATCAACTACTCCAGTGTCCCTGTCTTAAATATTGGAATTCCATATTCGGAAATTTGTGAGTTGAGGTTCTTTACATGCATTCTTTAGACACCAGGGGTGCTATCGCATGGTGGGATGTTTGGCGAACACGCTTGGTAGTATCTACTTTTCACCATGTTGACTGCTAGCTTTTCCTTCTCACCTCATTAATTCACCTTTTTCTCTATTTTTAGAATCTCTATCAATAAGCAGAAGAGGTACTAAAAACATGTCCACCTAGGAAATATTAGTTGTTACATCACAATCGGTAACACTCTGGTGAAGGTATCATAATATGCTTATATATTGAGTGCTGACACTGGTGTGCAGCACTATGGTCTGATCAAATATAGCATCATGGTCCTATTGTATGGGTTATTCATATCGTATGGGTTATTAAAAATATTTTATCATTTATTGTTCTTTAGATTCCCCAAGTATATTTGACTGTATGTCACTGTGCTCGATTTGGACAAGGTCCTGAAGAAGGTGGTTCACGTCCTGTGTTAACCCACCGAAACGCGCGTCGATCTCGTGTGTCCAGACCTGATATTCTTTCATCTTGATGGAAATGATTTACATCTTTTGTTTCCGGTTTATTCCAGATGTGCATAAGTGTTTTGTATGAATGTGGACATATGTGAAGTATGTATGAGTAGTAAAAAGACTTGTTATTCAGGGAACCTTCCACATTGTAAATAACTTTGCATTATTGGCTACATGTATTTATAAAAAAAGATTTTCTTATGAAAAAGACAAAAATAAGCTTTATATTTATTCACAAAAATGACATTTATGCATTAAGAAAAATGAAATAAGAAACTTATGACAATAATAAATGAGGTTTTATAAAATTGATCCTGATGTAGTGTTATAAGTATCTGATGTTTGTCAACTTTGTGTACCCATACTAGATTGAATCTTTTGTAAAAGAAATATAGGTCTAAGGGGAGTGTATTTTGGTCTTCGTTGGTCTGTTTAGTCCCCCTCTTACTCTCAGACCTTATTTGTTCTTTAGAGGGGATCCCTTGCTTTTTCATAGTATGATATTTAGTACCTTCAGATCTTTGTTATTTTTAGCAAATAGTGTTTTTTATTTGCAACTGTTGCATAGAATGTACGCCCTTCTTATTAGATTATTTTGACTACTCTGTGGTGTATTTCTCATGAGAGTTTCACTGTTTGCAAACCGTGTGGTATAGAGAGAACTCTCTCCATAGAGTAAACACTGTTTACAGTACTCGTTTCTCTACTAACATCAGCTTCATTTCTTAATGTAGGTTCAGTGGGTGTCACAGGTTTCATACAGATAAAGGCTGTCCGTAGTAAGGCATTTGTTTTGGAATTGGCATTCACTATTTTGGCATTCTCTGAACAGTTGTATACAGATTGAACACTGTACTCAATGAGGGTTTCCTATATATCTGTGGTTGATTGTGAATGTGAACCATAGTACGTGTAAAGCCTTAGCAATTTATACAGCAATATGCAGGAAAACAAAGTTTGGATGATGTCATCAGTGATTTCATCAATGATGTCATTTCCGATGTTATGAGTGATGTCATAAATGATATCAGAGAACATGTCATGAGTGATGTCATATGTGAGGTCATAAGCAGTGCATGGCAGAGGACGCAAATTATAGTTAGTACTACTAATTATACCTGCTGAATTTCTGTATTTTTTTTAGTTCAAAACATTAACGTTGTCACTTAGAAATTCACCTAACTATAAAGTTACGTTAACCTTTGTTTTTTTAGTGAATATAGATATATAAAATCTATATATAGTTATTAAATAATTTATTATTTCTTAATTTAAAATTATATTATTCTTTAAAGTATTGCTTAAACAAATTAAATTAATTGAAATTAATTTTACACTTAACTTCTAACAAAATATCATTTAAACTAAATAAAAATAAAATGTTAATGTCCTTGTGATTTTTTTAGACTGGAGTTAAAATTCTTAATTTATTCTATTTTGATATTAAATAAATACATATTTCACTTACTTGGTTGTGTAATATACATTTAATGCAGCAATGTGCTGTAACATTGTATTCATGCTTGGTGTGTAATAAATATTTACAATTAATTTACAATGATATTTTACATTAAAATATTTTAATAATTAAGGGGCATATTAGCAAGGATTTGCGATGCTGTTTTTTTTATCGCTGGCTATCGCTGGATTTCATCGCGGAGATAACGCGTTATTATCAACGCTTATCTCCAAGGCGATAAAAAATCCAGCGATAGCGGCGAGCGAAACTCAGCAATAGCGTGAGAAATCCAGCAATAAAATCACTGCGCTAATGAAAAGCTCGCTAATAGGCAGGTGAGGACTTAACCTTACAATCCACCTCCCATTGACTAGAATGGTTAAGTCAGGTTTTTAGCAGGTGTTAAATTCCAGCGATAATCGCGGTTAGCGCGAATTTTCTTATCGCTTCGCGGGCATTGCTAATAGGGGGAAGTTGTGTTTGCGACTGTTTGCAGTCGCTTTTAGTTGGGAACGCCTACTTTGCATGTCATTAGCGATAAATATCGCTGACATGCAAAGCGGCACCAAAACGGTCGCTTTCGCCATGAAGCTGTCGCTAACAGCTGTTAGCGACAGCTTGCTAATAGGGCGATAGAAATATCGCCGCTTTAGCGGCAAAAAGTGCAGCTAAAGCGGCGATAACGCCCTTGCTAATATGCCCCCTAGTTCAATAATAATTTTGTTAAATTAATATTCAACTTTAATATAAACGTTCATATTTTTTCTTACAGTTTGGCACAGCAAGATCTCCGCTACAGATGCAGAGGTCTCCATGAATGTGTGAAAAACTACTAGTAGTAACTTCACACTTGTCTGTTTTTTGCCTTTGTCTAGCACTGAGCAAAAATCTGATGATAAAAAAAATCTCCCAGTACCCCTAAATTAGTCCCAGTGGTGGCATGTGCAACCACCTGCAACAACCGTCTAAAATTAAGTACCTTAGAGAAACAGGTTTATAGAGATCCTAGAGAGTTAGGAGGAGATGGGTGTCGCCATCCACCATCATTCTGCCTTTTCGCTCCGATTTCTGGAGCTCCATACAAGGCACTAGAACCTTGGGAAGTGACAGCTTCCCAAGCTGATTAACAAGAGTGTAAAAGCGAATTCAAAATCTGAAATTTATGGTTTGAAATCCGGTATTCATAGTAGATATTCTCAATGTGAGCTAAATATTACATTTAACTGACAAAGACAATATTTATTTGAAAGCCAAAGAATGCATTTAATCTATCTGATGTAAATATTTGTAGGAAAAAGGGAATGCTCTGAAGAGTGGTATGTGATTGCTAATAGCTCTAGAGTAGCACTAATTAAAAACAAACCTCTCAAGTTTCATTTTATTTATCTGGAGAGAGGAGATGATGGGCCTGAGCCCAATTCACAAAACGTTTTCACTGAGTAAAAGTGTCTTACTCCTGAAAATAAAGGTGCAAGAGACACCTAACCTGAGAGTGACAGGCAAGTACGCACAGAATAGGATTTGTGAACGTGGCTCACGGTCACTAATGGTTATAGTGCTAATACTTCGTTCTCGTTAAGGTTTATGTAACTTCTTTTTTAATTAAGCTTCATTGTGAAAGGGGCAATAGTGAAATGCACTGTAGCCCTAGCATAATTTCCACCAACTGAAGTAAAAAGCCTTATGGCTTATTCCTAAAATCTCAATTCTAGAAAACCAATAATGAAAAACAAACTCCTTTCTTAGAATATTTAAAAAACACTTGGGTTAGTTGAATGCACCATTCTGTACACATGGACCAAATGCTGGTGGAATGTATATAACAGTACTCTAAATCAAGAAGCCAAAAATTAAAGTACAGTGAAAGGTTGATACAACTCCTTCCAATGTTGGCAAAATCAATGGCCCCTTGACCAAAAATATCACGATTAATACTCATATACCAAATGGTTACTTTAATAAGTCTCATAAAGATAAATGTTTTTAAAACATTTGTGGCGTTGCAGTGGGTGTAAAGTGAGAAATGTTTTTTATGCTCTTATGAAGGTAATACACACATGCAATAATCAGTTATTCAAGTCAACAACATTTCGATCCTCTAAATAATATGTGAGGATCATCATCAGCACTCTTAAAGTTAATGAGCCCGTGAGACAGTGCTGAAAGCAATGGAAATTTGAGAAGCAGGTCGCTGCAGAGGCATCACGCATTGTGTGGGTCACTGAGTACATTTACAGATATGTTAATTATGTGTTATTAATTGTAAAAGTATGAAAAATGCCAACATTTGTAAGATATTTTTAGAAATGAAAAATTATTTTTATTGGTGATACATGTCATAATCACTTTTTAGAAAAATAACCAAGATTATCCCAGCATTCAATATAAAATTGGTTGGTATATGTGGATATCACATTTACTGTTCTAAACCCCTTCCAACATTTATTGTAGATCTTGCATATGTTTGAGACATTGATATTTAGTATTCAAACTCAAATCACACTTACATGTGGAAATTTAGAGAGATTTAGGGGGTGGGGCTCAAATTTGCCCTCTTACTTGACTCCCAATATTATTGGGGAAAATGCATATATTTGTGGTGTTCAGATTTACTATTCTAACTCCAACACTACTTGTATGGGGAAAAGTCCTCATAATAGGAAAGGTACCTTTAATATTCTGACTTTAATTCAACTTTCATTGAGAGAAGGGCATATATTTAGGGGATGTATTTCAAATCCAATTCCACTTACATTGGGGAAATGCCATGCCAAATAACTAGGGAGTAGGATTTACTATTCTACATATAATCATACTTTTTGTGTAAAATGCATATTAATGTAGAAGTCAGATTTACTAGTCTAACCCAAGTTCCACTTTCATTTTGCAAAAGGTATATATTTGTGGGGATCAAATATACTGTTCTAACTCCTAAAACGCTTTCATAGGTGGAAAGTGCATATAATTTGGGAGGTTAGATTTTATATTCCAACTCCAATTCCACTTATTTTTGGGAACCCGCATATATTTATATATTAGAGGGGGTGGTTTACTTTTATAACTGCAATCCCGCTTTTATTTTAGAAAGAGCATATAATGGGGGACATCAGATTTACTATTCCTACTCCAATCTAATTTACTTTGGGGAAATGGTGCATAATGGGTACATAATGGGTAAGTCAAAATTATTATTTTAACTCCAATACCCCTTTCATTCAGGAAAGAACATAAGGGGGAAATGAAGAGTCGGGATCAGATTTACTTATTTTTTTTAATAACAAATTTTATTAGGTTATTTCGTAATATGTAGGGGTCGCAGCCCCACATTGGCCACAGCGATGTAGGTTTAATTTGTATCAATAACCATATTTCTGACATATAACAATACCCACCAAACACGTAGGTGTCATAAATGATAAACTTACAGATTGGTTCCGGTCTCCGAGTTCGTACAAGCGGTGCAATCATCATAGTGTGCCACATTAATATACTACTTACACATATTTTAAAAACTCTCATTGGGGATATACCGATACATAACAACATAACGAAACAATTTTCAGGGGTCCGACTCAGGCAGGGGGAAGGTCGATACCGCGATAATCCGCCCATCTAGTCCATATTTTGCGGTGTTTAGCGGGGCATCCACGGGCCTCGAAAACAGCAATCTCAGCCCCCATACATTTGTCTAGTTCAGCTTTCCATTTGCCCAGGGTCGGGGGTGATGTTGCCTTCCACATTTGGGCTATATCTCTTTTGGCCACAGCGAGAGCTAAAAACAAGAGGTGCTGCTTATACCTATTCCCCCCTATATCTTCTGTGGAGTGTAACAAGAAAAGGCGAGGGCCGAGCGGGAGATCCCAGGACAGCACCTCATGGAGACACGAGCGAATTCGGCGCCAAAACGGTTGTAACGCCGAGCAGCTCCAAACCGTGTGTAAGAAGGACCCCTCCTCCCCACTACACCTCAGGCATACAGGGGACTGAATAACCCCCATCCGCCATAGACGTACCCTAGTGTAATATGCGTGGTGTAGATATTTAAATTGGATAAGCCGAAAGCGCATGGACACCGCCGCACCCCTAGGGCTGGCGATGGCTTCGGCCCATAGATTTACTTATTTTAACTCCATTCCCAAAGTCATTGGAGGAAGAATTTAGTTTTGGGGAAATCAGATATACTATTGTAGCTGCAATCCCACACGCATTAGTTAAAATATATATTTTTGGGCATATCAAATAAAAAATTCTAAATCCAACTATATGCTAATTGTGAAGTATATAGTTTGGGAGGAACAAGTTTAATATTTTTAATCTGGTTTCACACTCTTTGGGGAAAGTATATTTATTTGGGGTACATCGGATTAAATATCCAACCTCTAAATTTACACACAATTGGGGGCCCTCATCAGTGTGCGGCCTCCGTTTGGGGTACCTTGATTAACTGTCCATTTTAAACATATATATTTTGAAACAAACTGTAAACATGTTCCTACCCTACTTCCTTTCAAACCCAACAACCCAGTACATTTTAATGATTTCAAATAATTAAAAAACAAATGCACACAAAGTATTTAATAAATTAATTAATACATTTTGAAATATTTATTTTGTAAGCCTCTTTTAAAAAAACCTTTCTACCCTATCCTTAACAAACCTAGCTTCCCATTACATTTAGGGCCTGACTACGAGTTTAACGGTAATGCGACCGCCATCGAAAGAGCGTCAGAATCACCACCTCCGAGTTGGCAGTCCGACCGCCCTATTATGATGCATGCACTCCCATAGACGAAAGACCGCCGCGGTACCACCACCACTAAATCCCACTCACGTTTCTGGCAGTATAGGCCAACGCATCTGTCGGAGGGCAGACCGACAGTTGCCCCGCCCGCCCAATCACGATGTGCCTTTCCGCCAACATGACTGTGGTGGTTAAGCCTCCACACCTGAGCTGGCGGAATGGAAAGCATATAAGGCACAAACTACCTTTACTCACCTTCTTATGTTCCGTACTGACATGGAGCCGGCCCTCAACGTCCTGCCGTTGCTGCTTGATGACAACCAACATTGTCTTGGACGCAACCGACAGTAAGCCATATTCCTACCGGTTCCCATTGACTCCTCAGCAAATAGTTGGTCCGGCATGAACAGGCGAAGGTGCATGGGGACCCTAACCCAAACATGTCATGTAGGACCCTGTTCCCAATAAACCAGAATGTATGATCCAAGCTTTGCTCCATGATGCCCTCTTTGGGCAGGTCATTGACACTGCACATGCCCTTGTCTCCAATTTGAACATGTGTACAAAATTAAGAATCAGGGACACTGATGTGTGCTTTTATTGGTGTAACATAACAGCACCTCCCCATCAATATCCCAGCTATTCATCTCCGTGACACCCTCACATTTATCACTTGCTTAATCCTGTTGTCATATCAAAGAGACTTCTGGATGGATGTGTCGTGAAGCTTAAACACACCCTCTGCAAAATATCTGTATTAGACTCTCACACATCACCCTCATCAAAAGGTAAATGCGATGTCAATGGGATGTTAAATAATCAGTGTGAGAAGTATACAAAGGTCACAGTGTAAACACTCTCTGCAGAATAGGCTTGCCTCTACCTGGGGTGGGCCCTAAAAGTCTGGGACCTTTGGCCCCAGTCCACTTTGCACATGCCTCAAAACCTCTATGTGCACAGAACCTGTGGCTTGAAGAATATCAGAGACAACCAATTGCATAACCAAGTGCCATGCATATGTGGGGAATGTGTAAGTGCAAGAAAGGAAAGCAAACACAGCAGTAACAGCATTTGTCACACACATATATAAAGTGGGTGTAGGCTAATCACACTAAAAAGGACACATGTCCATAATAAAGTGCAAAAAGGTATGACTATTCACCACCGTCTATGTGTGTGTAAACAAATAACTAACTTGCACACATCAAACATATATCCAATCTACTTCATAGTGAGAACTGCAAGCTAAATGATGTTCACATTGCCCAAGACAAGAAGAAATACTTACAATATGATGTCCCACCCAATGCAATGTCAGCCCCATTTGGAATTCATCCCACATATCCATCCTTAGAACAGTTACCCTTCTCCTGTGTAACTACAGTACTGGTTCCAATGTCCGATTATATAAAACCTTTCAAATAGATCAGCAATCGGGGTGAAAAAAACACTACTGTAGTTACACATCACAAAGTATACAATAATATCAAATAGTTAGAAAAGTAAAGACATGACTAATGTGTTGTAAGCCACACAAAGGTTTTATTGCTCCAAAATAACATTATGGTTAACCAAAGGCCAATGGCCAGTCCATGTCCATATTCAGTGGGCCTGCACATTGCTGTGCCACTAAACCTGCCCTTCATGCACTGCCAGGGAACCTCCTCACAAAGGGGCATCAACTGGGCATATCAGGATCCTCGATCATCTTATTTGGGAGGGGGACTTTGGGTCTGGAAGGGGTGTCCTTGGATTGTGAAGGTGGGACTTTGGAAGAGGAAGGGGTGAATGGGTCAGGAATAGGGGTGAATTTGGATCTGTAGTGCCTGGATCAAAGGAGACGGACCCCCTCAAAAGGGACTGGGCACGACCAGCTGGGTAGGGAGCAACTGAGTGGATGGAGGTGCAAGGTGGGGTGGCGGATCAGGAAGATTGTGGTAGATCTCCTGTGGGGTCTGCCACTACCTGGGAGTATCCTCTGGAGGATGACTCTGATGACTCAGATGAACTGGAGCTTGCCTACTCCGTGGCACTCCACTCACCATCTCGGACACTGGGTCCCTTTGTGACGAAAGTACCAGAAGCACTGTGGCCAGCTGCTTCCCCGCGGATGTTGGCCCTCTTTCCTTCACTTGCCTAAGATGATGCTGGATTGTAAATAGAACTCAGTTTATCGCATCTGCGGTAACACACCTGACCATGAGATGTTAACAATAAACATTTCAAAGGTGCACAGATTACACTAGCTCCAAGTTTCAAAACATTGGCTCCAACATTAGCCTGAACACATGAATGCATGGTACAGAACCTGTAAACACTTGCTCACAGTGATGTCATGACCCCACACAGCTGCAAGACCATGAGTGATGTTTACTCCACATCATCCAGATGTATCTACTGGTATTGGTCCCCACCTTCTATGCTTTGGCTCATTTGGGTGATTAGTGAACAAATGCCCACAGCATTGTCACATTGCCCTAAGGACATCCGCATTCCATCTTTGGACTGCCTGACCACTCCATTCATACTTACCATTTGCCAAAGACAATTTGCCATTCAAGGCTCATGTGTCACAGTGACTATCTATAACATCAACATGTAGTGTAAGTTTGTTCCCAGGGTGTTAGCATATTACAGTGCCTATCATGTTGTTCATAGCGTCACCATTTGGACATTCCCATAGAAGTATGAGTAAGGGATCAGGATATGTGTCACACACTCACCAATGTGTACACAGTCCTGGCTGTGGTAAAACATTGGCTGTTTAAGTTACACAATTAACTCACAAAGTAATCTCAGTAGCCTACCCACACATATGTCTGATTGACTCAGACATCAACCTAAGAATGCAAATACATCATGTAGAACACAGGATTGCTGATGACACAACTACAGGAACAGGTTTACAGGCCAACATGTAGGCCCTATTAATGACTGCACCAGTGATGTAGGAACACATATTATTGTACATACCCCACTTACCAATGGGAAGTGTTGTCCAGTCACTGATTCAAAGGTGCACGTCATACTATATCACATATGATAGGCCTACCATCACATGACACACAGTAGTGAGTGAGCATCACTCCTTCCACAATGTAGACAATTGGCCTGTTGGGGGCAATGGTCAGCTGGGCTATTCTGTTAATCAAAGGAGAGGGGGGGACTAGGAGCTAGTTGAGGTCCAGTACCCGTGCTCCACGTAGTAGTTTAATCCAAAAAGTGGGTTACTGTTCCTATAGGGACACAATTAATGTCCACACAGAAAAGGAAGGGAAGAGAACAGAGGAGTCTAGATTCTGATCTCACAGATAGTGACAATCACAGATTTTGTCTCTTGTTGCCATCACACATCCCAAGGGATGTCATGCTTCATCATTGGCCGTTGCTCCTCGTCGGGCCTACACTGCAATGCCCTACGGGTCCCTCGAAGTGTCACTTTGGAGGAGATCTTTTAATTACGACGTATGATGAGTGAGGGTGTGAGATTTTTCAGTAAAAAAAGGGTTTGTGAAAAAGGGTGAGTGAGTGAATGACTAAAACTGGCTAGGGGATACCATAAAGGTTTTTTAATGTGTTGGCTCCCCTGACAGGCTAAAAAACCCATAGGTTATGTGTTACTAACTGGGTAATGATGTACCCCAGTAACTATCAGGTCGACATGTTTTGCGCCCTCCAGTAGTCAAAACGATCCTTGGCGCTTCATCAGGACCAAAAAGGGTGATTTTAAGATGTGAAAATCAAATAAACAAATGAAGAACCCCTGTATTGAAAGAAGAAGAGCGGTCCCCCTTGTGAAATCTACAGGGTGGCGTCAGCTCATTATAACCGCTCTTGTTGCAACCTATTTGTAAAGTTCAGATCGCTCCATAGGCTATTGCATGTCCGCCTGCACCGTAACGGGGGTTTCTGCTGGGTGCGCTATTCTGCAACATCTACCCTCGCATGCGTGCCTGCAGCTGGGTTATTCAACAACATGAGATGAATCATCACTTGAGTCAGCCATGTACCAGCCCATGTCATGTTCATGGATAGGTGACTGGTCTCGGCTGTGTAGCAGGTTGATATAGATAATAAAGCAAACACAAGGAGATGATGGACGGAGCACTGAAACTTTTCAGACACTCACCCCCAGTCACAGATCTGGGTTTAATCCATCATTGTTCTTTAGCTCACTTCGCCACCCCAGTTCAGACCCAGCCATATGCAAATCAGTCTTGACCCTGTCCCTTATGGGAACAGTCCAGCCCGAACTGCCAAGCCAGGTCTTCCCTGGAAAGGAAACAAGCATCCTGGGACCGGATTCAACCCAGATCTGTGACTGGGGGTGAGTGTCTGAAAAGTTTCAGCGCTCCGTCCATCATCTCCTTGTGTTTGCTTTGTTTTCCCTTAGTTGGCATGGTGTGCCCAGACGTGAGCCCTTGCTAACTTTGCCACTGGATTCAGCCATGTGACAGCCCATGTCATGTTCATGGATAGGTGTAGCAGGTTGATATAGATAATAAAGCAAACACAAGGAGATGATGGACGGAGCACTGAAACTTTTCAGACACTCACCCCCAGTCACAGATCTGGGTTTAATCCATCATTGTTCTTTAGCTCACTTCGCCACCCCAGTTCAGACCCAGCCATATGCAAATCAGTCTTGACCCTGTCCCTTATGGGAACAGTCCAGCCCGAACTGCCAAGCCAGGTCTTCCCTGGAAAGGAAACAAGCATCCTGGGACCGGATTCAACCCAGATCTGTGACTGGGGGTGAGTGTCTGAAAAGTTTCAGCGCTCCGTCCATCATCTCCTTGTGTTTGCTTTTTTTTCCCTTAGTTGGCATGGTGTGCCCAGACGTGGGCCCCTTGCTAACTTTGCCACTGGATTCAAGCTAGCCTGGCTGATGAGGGGTGTTACCCCGAAACCGGTACCAAGATGCATGTTTGCGGTCCAGGGAAGACCTGACTTGGCAGTTCGGGCTGGACTGTTCCCATGAGGCACAGGGTGCTGACATCATGACAGTCTATTGTGTTTTAGATGGATTGAAGATGTTATTTGAAAACACGTTTTGTTGAGACATGGTTGTAAACCCGAGCTAAACATTCTGTACATGCAAAATATACTTTCTTACACAAACAGACGTTGTGGAATTGTTAAGTTCAGATGGGAGTACATATATGGTGTTCTAGTTTTGAAACATACTACAGCAGTCAATGAGTTCCAGGCTAGTGCATTTATTTAAGTGAACAAGGAGGAATAAACATTGTGAAAAAAATAAAACAGGGAAACCAAAAAGTGGAGGAGTCAATCATGGGGGATGAAACCATAGTTGTAGATGCCAAATTGTTTGGAGTCCAATGTCCAAGATACTGCTGCCATCAGTGTAAGAAACTGGCTCTATATATACTACACCAAAGTGAGGTATAGTGTGTATAGGGTCCAGGTGACTCCAGAGGTAGGCAGAGGTTAAAGTTAGATAGAACCTTACTCTCTAATAGTGGTAGTTTGGTCGAGCAGTAAGGCAGTATCAGAGGACAGTGTTAAGCATTTGATGTACACACTCAGTCAGCAAATGAATTCACACACTCCAGAACTGAACTCTAGGCCAATTGTTTTTGTATAAAAATATATTGTTGTTTTATTTTAGAACCAAGCAAGCCTGGCACAGGTAAGCATAAAATACTTTACTGTAATAAGTTACTGAATGTCGAACAGTTTGAAAATGCAATGGAAATTGTACTTTGTTTGATTTCCAGGGGAGCAGTAGTATGCAACTACAGTCCATTGGAATGAATAGGCTTTTTCAGTAAATTGCAGGTAAGTTACTTTTACGTTACTTTTTCTAACTCAGTGCTGGATGCCTGGATTCAGCCCTGGGACATTTCCTGAAAACAGGCGAGTAAATGCGTTTCGTTATTCGTGCGAGTTTTAAAGAATATTTTCAGATTTAAAAACTCCACACTTAGAAACTTTTTGGAGCAGTACATTGAAATGAATAGGCTTTGTCAGTAAATTGCACGTAAGTTACTTTTAAGTTACTTTTTCTAGCTCAGTGCTGGATGCCAGGATTCAGTACTGGGACATTTCCAGCAAACAGGTGAGAAAACACGTTTTGGTTATTTGTACGATTTTTAAAGAATATCTTTAGTTTTCAAAACTCCACCTAGTCGTTTTTGAAGGAACATTGTCAATGTTATCCTATGGAGGAAAAACAGGTTATCGGTTTGCAGGTAAGTAAACGACTGTGGGAGTTAAGGTTCTGGGATTAGACTCAGGGGTCCCCCAGGGTCAGTGATGCACTTTTGTTTCACCCTCAGCGCCACTAGGGCCGCCGGGTGCAGAGTGTTGAGGCCCAATGTTATCCTATGAAGGATAGGGGGTCTCCGGTTGGTGGCTGCTGGCAAGCAGGCCACTGGGTTGTGGGAGCAAAGCTCCTAGGGTTTAGGTCAGGGCAAATAGGGAACCAAATTAGCACCAAAGGTGCACCCTCAGCAGCACTAGGGCGGCCGGGTGCAGGGTGCTGTTTTGAGGTCGGGTGCCCTGTTGTTTTCAATAGAGCGCCTCCGGTCAGAAGAAACACTGCAGGCTCAGGGAAGAGGATCTTCTGGGTGCGACCACCACTTCGAGGGGTAAGTTGGCATGTCTTGGGTTGGTTAGGCACCGTTGGTTTGTGCAGCCAAGGCCGTGGGGCGTAGGGTGCAGGGGTGCCTTGGGACGTCAGAAAGTCTTACCCGCTCTGGTCACGGTAGAGGGGACCCTCTGGATTGAGGCTGCAGGCGCCGTCTGGAAGCTTGAGGCAGGTCAGGAGTCGCCGGATCTCGGGTCAGGATCGCCGGGGTGACCTCCTCGTGGTGTTTTTCCGCTCGGGCCGGGTTTGGCGGGTGCACAGTGGGCTGGATTCGCGGTGTCCGGCCGGAGCCAGAAGCTGCAGTTTGAACAAGTCCGGTGTTCATGGGAGATTCAGTCTTTGAAGGGAAGGCAGGCAGGTCCTCCGGGGTTTTTGAGGTTGCTGGCTGCAGGACACACCGGGATTTCGCAGGAGCAGGTTCGAGGGGAGACAGGCCTGTAGGGCTGGGGCCAAGTCAGTGGGCGTCGTCCACTTGTTAGCTCTGCACGGCTCTTCGGTCCTTCTTCTTATCTTCTTTTCTTTTTGTTGCTGGATCTGAGGAAGTAAGGTTCAGGGTGCCCCCTAAATACTAGATTTAGGGGCGTTACAGGTAGGTAAAGGGCAGGGACCAATGGGTCCCTTCCCTGGGGTGGATACACCCCCTATTCTGCCACTCTCCAGTGGGAGGGGGGCAGTAGCCTGTCCCTGGTTGGCTGGGTCCCCCCATCCTCAAGATGGCGGGGACTCGAGGTTGTGCTTCACCTCGCCTCCCCCACCTGAGGGGTGGAGTTGGCAGAGGTGGGCACACCTCCCTTCCTCACTTGTTTTTCCCTCTGGTTCTCCTGACCAAAGTGGGGGGTAGAACCAGTGGGGACCAGTTGCTGAAAGCAGCAAATGGTCTGGAGAGGCTCACAAAGGCGGCATGCCTTTGAAGCTTCTCCTTCGTGAACCCTGCCCATCCTGGGGAGGAGGCTTGGCACCTCATCCCAGGATGTGCATTGTTTCAGGCCCCCGAGAGCAGCAGGCTCTCGCCCAGGGGTCCAGAAACATGTCTCATGGTGGCAGCCTAAGCAGCCACTCAGTCAGGTCAATAGAAGTTGGTTGAGTTTCAGGGGGCATCTCTAAGATGCCCTCTGTGGTGCATTTTACATTAAATCCCACACTGGCATCAGTGTGGGTTTAATGTGCTGAGAAGTTTGATACCAAACTTCCCAGTCTTCAGTGTAGCCATCATGGTGCTGTGGAGTTCGTAATGACAAACTCCCATCACCATATACTCTTAATGGCAGCACTGCACTTACAGTGCCCAGGAATGGACTTGGGCACTGTAGGGGTACAGGGCTCATGTACCTGTACCCTCACCACTGGCATAGGGCACCCAGCTAGAGGGGTGACTGATGTATGCCAGGGCAGTGGTTTGTGGGCATGGCACACAGGGATGTGTGCCATGTCGACTCTTCACTTTGTTCTGCACCAATACACGCAGCCTGCAAAGGCAGTGTGTGAGTGTCAGGGTACAGGGCCTCTAAGGGTGGCACAATAAGTGCTGCAGCCCTTAGAGGCCTTCTCTGGTCACAGTGCCCTGGGTACCTGTGGTACCATTTACCAGGGGCTGACATGTGGCCAGAGATGCCAATTGGGTTTAGGCTTCAATGCAGTTTTAGGGAAGGAACATCGGCCCTGGGCACCTGATTAGCAGGAGCCCAGGGCACACTCAGTCAAAGAACATCAGCAATTCAGCAAAAGGTGGGGGCATACCATGCAGAAAGAGGGCACTTTCTCACAATCAGAAAGGGCAGTGGGTCCGAAAATAGTCCACAAAGTGAATGTGTGTCACACACTGGGGGAAATTAGGTCCAACGTTTCTTGTTGGTGGTGGTATTGGTCTTGTCATCCGAACAGACTGGAAATTTGCGTGGACATCCTGGCTTGCCAGTGCAGGGAAGGATTCACAGGTGAAGGGCCTGGGGTGTCTTCTGTGAGTTCTTCTTCTGGCAGGACCTCCCTTCCTGTGGCTGCAGCAGATGTTGAGGGGCCTGATGGTAGGGCACCACAAAAAGAAGTGGATGGCGGTGGAAAAGCCCTGGCCAGAGTTGTGTCAATGTCCAGCAGCACCCTAATGAGTGAACCTGTGCTGGAGCTGTGGGCTGCCAACTCCCTGACTTCGGTGAGTATCTGGTCCATCTTGTCGTGGGACTGATGGTATGATCCCAAGATGTGGTCAATGTTAGATTAGGTGTTAGTGGCCCCAGGGGCCTCACTCCACTGGCCCACAAATACCCTCCCACGAGCCTAGTCACCATGAACATGTGCCCTTTACACTGGTTGCCCTCCCCACACCCCACTGGATCCTGGCTATTCTGTTGCAAGGGTGGTACAGTGATATCAGTAGCCAGGACTGGAGTGCAAATGATGGGAGACACTGTGGTAGGTATTCAGGTTGGGGGAACTACTGGCAGCTGAGTTGTTCTATCTGGAAAGGGAAGGTGTTGTGGGCCTAGTGACACTCACTGTTGCCGTGTTCCCAGCCTGACTAGATGGATTAGCGCTGTCGTCCATGTCAAAATATCCAGGACTGTTCTCATCACTGTCAGCTTGCTTCTGGGTTACAGCGTGGGTCTCTTCGGTGGCAGAACTATGGCCACATGCTCTGGCCGATAGGCCTGTTGGAAAATGGAGAACATTGTTATTGCTGGAAGTGAGATAGCTACCTCCAAATCTTGTGACACAGTCAGTAAAACCTAGAAGGAGAAAAGTAATAGGTAGACATTAATGTGTTGATAGATTTCAGTGGTAATGCGCATGTTAAGCAGACATTTTGAGATTCCATACACATGTACTTCTGATACACAGCTTATACCATGTCCTGAGTTGTAGCCAGTTAGATTAGTAAGTATACATGACATCTATAAACCATTTTATCCAACATAGTGGAGATGTGACATGTGAATTTAACCATTCCAAGGCCCAGCTGAGTACAAAACAGTAGATGACAAAACTTGGTTGTGCCTTTGCCATTAGTGATCATGTGAGCAGTGCAGAGTTAAAGGGTCACCTGCTACTTAAAATATTTTGATTTGGGTTCATGGCTTTCTATTTTGGGCAAACACACTTGTTGTGGGGTCACTCATGCCATCAATTGTTTCATTTTCTGAGACCACGGATACATACAGGTCAGTATAGTGACATGTCTCTGAGGAGAGCAGTTGATGTAGATTGGTCACTTCATGAGAATTAAAGATCAGTTGTTATTTGTGAGGCATGTGACAATCTGCAAAAGCACATTTTCATCTTGTTTTGGGTAACTGAAACAGGGCATCATGGTAGTTGTAGTCATTTCTAACCCAACCTGTCTACACTATTTAGCTGGTTAGTGTGACATACCTGTTGACATTATGCTGTCGGCAGTGGCGGCTGCTACTAAGCGCCGGTGGTGGGATGGGGGAGCAGATCGAGGGAATACAAAAAATAAAATTAAAAAGACTTACCTGGGTGCCGCCAGTTGTTGACGCCTTTGCTCTGTCTCCTCCGCGGCGCAAGAGGAAGCTCCCAGCCTCCCAAAATCCCCTGTCCAATCCCAACGCTGCCTTAAGCAGCGTTGTGATTGGTCTGAGTGCCGTGGATCGGCACTCAGACAGGGGCTTGGAGGCTTTGCATGTTCCTCACCAGGCTGTGTAATGCAGCCTGGTGGGGAAGATGCAAAGTGCTCATGACGGTTTGACCGGCCCTCTTGGGCCGGCGAAACCATCATGCCCACTTTAGAGTGTGGTTTACACTCCTCCCCCTGCCCCCTACACTGGCCAGCCCGGCCCACCCGCCCGCACCCGAGCAGGAAGGAAAACTAAAACGATAATAATGCTAGTAATTATCATTTTAGTTTGCCTTTTTACACTGCTCACAGAACAGTTGGGCGACGCTCCTCCGCCTTAGCGGATGAGCTGCCGCTGGCTGTCGGTATGGCCCATACCTTTACATTGGGGCAGATAAGATGTATCAGATGATATTATATTTTATACAACACTTACAGACATCATTCTATCATGTGCCATGGTGTGGAGATTGATGCAACAAACCCTATATCCGACTCTAAACATTCACACAGACATTTTCACATCTCTGATACTGATTGGATGTTAGGGAAATATGTGGAAATCACACTGTTAAGAGCTAGTATGTGAAGAAACAGGAGATTTAGGTTTCATGTGAGTTTGTAAAGTGTCCCTTACCTGTCTCTGCTCCTCCAGGTATTCCATGCAAGCCTTCAGTGTGTTAGATGGCCAAGACCTTCTCCTTCCATAGGAAAAAATATACGGGTATGCTGGTAGGACCACCACCAGTCCTCTGAGCCTCCAGGTGTTGCTTGGAGGCCAGGTTACGCACCTTCAACCTCAGGTCATTCCACCTCTTACTAATTTCCCCCTGTGTGCGTGGTACGGTAACAACAGCATTCACTTTGCGGATTATTCTGACCCACATTTGCCTTTTCTGAGTGATAGGAGTATTTTGGACTTGAGGTCCAAACAGATGTTCCTCTACTCTAATGACTTCCTCCACCATGACTGACAACTCTTGCTCAGAAAACCTTGAATTTTTGGTTCTGTGCATTATCAAAAAATGAAGGCACTAACAAAACAACAACTAAGTACACTCAGGAAAAAGAGTAAAAGAGCAGGAAAAGTGTGTGGAGAGTGACAAGTATTGAAAAAAAGAGCCTATCTTCTCTGTCCCAGATTTGCCTCACAAATGCTCTGGAGCTGTGGGGTGGCAAAGGATCATGGTCTGAAATTGGGTGTGTTTTATAGTGTGCTATACAGGTGTTTCCAATTGGCCAATAAACACCAGGTGTGTTGCTTTTGTGGCCATCCAACGGCCACTGTTGCTTTGCTGAGAGTGAACCGCAATGGTTTCCCGCCGCCGGGGAACTGCCGCAAGGGGCCAGCCAGTACTAATGTTTTTGTGTAATGTGCTTGATGGCAATACGCCGCCCTAATTCCATGTGGCATACTAATCGCCAGTATTGCAGTCCGCCGCATCGCTGGAGGGGAGCACTCTGTTGTGGCAGTCTGCCACTCAACCACTATGCATTGTAATAGGGCAGGTGGAACACCACCGAATCAGCGGTGTGTTTTGGACTGTTGCCGGGTCAGTTTGGCGGTAAGACTAGCAAACTCGTAATCGGGCCCTTAATCTTCATTTAGCTAATAAATTAAATCAGAAAATAGAAGCAATATTTAATAAATGTAAACAACTATAATTTTACTTCTATATATATATAATAATAATAATAATCTTTATTGCTTGATTACTTAAAATCATTGCAATCACTACAAATTCACATCACATACTTTAAAACATAATCGATCATTAAAAAATCCATTGAAAGCAAAAGATGTTCCCAACACATAGAATAAAAAACTGACCTGTATATACAAATATAAAACGTATCAATAAAATCAGGTCTATTCACATAGCATCGATAATGAGCGATTAATACGGCGACCATCATATCAGAGCAATAATAAAGTGCATTACTATAAAGTGCTAATATGCGATTATTGCAACAATCTTCGTATTAAAACAGATAAAGTGCATTAGTTTATGGTAATAGTGTCACATCTATTTTGACATATCTAATTGTCACCTTCGCAACATGATTATCAATTAATAAGAGTTATAAGCCAAATAATACTATTAGGTAACACAACCATAGAAATACTGGAGGTCTACCTTATTATATCAAAACATTTTTCAGCTGCCAATAAAAATTTTACCAAATGACACAATAGAGGAATCGATTCACCAGATAATGACATAATTAAAGCCTGACGAGCAGATCTCACCCCACTCTTCAAGAAACATGGTCTTAAGAATGTTCGTCGAATATTAATCAACTTTGGGCATACACACACTATATGGACTAAAGTTATATATATATTTTAAAAGCCTTTTTATAAAAACTCTTTTCACTTTCTTCCCCTGCAAACTCTTTAACCCATTTTATCTCAATTTAATATAAAATTGTATTTAATAAATAAAAAAAAACAGTAAATGAATTACTCATTTTAAACATATACATGGTGAACTTGCCATCCGGATTCTGCGTTGAATCCAGGGTGGGCGGTGTAGCGGCGGTGTCACGGCAGCTGGTATGTTAGGCTCATAAGAGAGCCTAAACTACATACTGCTGCCTTTAAAGCATTTAGGTGACTAACATCTAGTATTAGTCATCATGAACCTTATATTATGAGACATAAGAGAAGGAGAGCCCACCCTTTAACTATATTCCTTTTCGGATGCACTCAAAAGGGCCCTTAGTTTCCACTTATCAAATGTGTTACTTGCCTGCAATTCTTTTCAGAGCCCATTACTGTAACTCTACAGTGACAAAGTTAGAGTTGCCATCTGCCTGGACTCTGTTCTCTGAGCATCCGAGGGCAATTGATGAGTAATAGAAATGGAGAGAAGAATGCTCTTGAGTTATGTTGAATCCCTTCATGAGGTTAGACTACGAAATTAATATCAATCATGTCTACTTATTGCAAAATGATGTGCATATAAATACTTAAGTCTGTGTGTGTGTCTGTGTGTCTGTCAATCTCTCTGTCTGTTAACCACAGTGTTGGCACAATGTGTGGGCAATTATTGTTGAGATCCTGTGACTTGCCTTCAGTGGGGATCAGTGATCTAGGGAATTGATGTGCGTCCTGCTGTCCATTGCAGGAGTTATGAGTGAAATAAAGTGCCTCTAGGAAAGTGTGCATGACTAGGAACCCCAACACTCAGGGGCCGATTCCGATCTCGGCCGGTAGGGCTCCGAATCGGATTCGGCTTAACCGGATCCGATTCGGAGCCCTATTGCCCGACCGATTCGTACGCGCGTCCGGGCGAGCGAATACGATGCGAAATCACCGACCGACTCGTCCGGGCGTCCCGACTGCTCCGACCGACTCGTTCCCGGGTCGAACCGCACCGACCGACTCGCTCGGACTCGACTCGCACTGCGCAATGGAGACGTTTCCCGGCCGGGTAAGTACGATGCGCGCCGCGAGCAGTCCGACCGAGCCGCGCACTCCGGCTCGAAAGAGCAGTCGGAGCCGTACTTTGGGGGTCCGTGTCGGACCCCCCTGTACGCGTAGCCGCGCGAGTCGCACACAGGGGGGACCCATGGGTCCCCCCTACCTGTGCGTGTACGGCGCGAGTCGCTTCGCCGCATACACCATGTAGGGGGCGCCCTTGTCCGCCTCGCACCCATTGAGTCAATGGGAGCCCGCGTACGCGTTGTACGACCGGCTCCCATTGACTTCAATAGGAGTCTGGCATACGTGCGCATCGTACTCGTTCGGTCGGGCTGCACGGGTCCGATTCGGTCGGAAATCTCTCCGGGTCCGGCTCGGTCGGAGAGATTTCCGGCCCGAATCGAAATCGGCCCCTCAGTCTGTAAGTAAGAGGACAGGACATGTGAGCAGCAGCACAGGTAGGGGGACCTTAAAAAAAACCACATGTGCGCCTAACACAGTATATGCAATTTACAAACCACACATTTATACCATGGATGCTACATGCTAGAAAAACAACTCTCTGCAGTGTGTAACCCACAACAAATAGTTATTACACTACAGGGAGTAAAAACAGATTAGATGCAAAGTTATTTTTGTTCAGTACTTTAGGCACAATATGTACCTGCAACACTTCGGTATGTCGCTGAACTGGAGCCTGTCTGAAATGATGTGCACTATCTCACAATTCTCCCAACATAATTTCCCCCAGAGTGCACTCTGAAAATGTATACTGAGCCATAGGGTGATTTGCTCACTGGTGATCGATGGTGCTGGCGGTTTGTATCGGAAAAAGCCATCAGCATGACAGGTTGAATTCATTGTTTGGTGAAAGCCTCAATTAACACTGACCACACTGGTGCTTGGCTGTCAGCAAGCTGGCAAATAGGAGATGCCGTATCACAGTTGGAGATGGTAAACATTGTACCAGTGGAATGTTGGATGGTGACCAAAGAGTTGTAGAGACAGACTGACAAAATGAGAATAGGCCTTACTCTGTTGGAAGATAATCATAGTCTATACAGAAGCGGTCTGTGCAGGTAAGTGCAGTGGGTTGAGGGGGATGTCGACAGACAATGGATTAGGATATCTTCTGTCAGCCGTCGACTTCCCCCTCCTCCCGCCCGCCCCACCGTGCTTACCTTCATAGACCGCCACTGAGTCTATAAACTCCACAGACCTGCTAGCCTGCATCGAGTCTGAAACTTTCAGAATATCATCCTCTGTCCTCAACGGTCCAAAGAAAAGTAAGAGTCCTACCACACCCAATTAAAAAAAATATGTATTTGGGAAAAGTACTGCTCTTCAGCCTCCTACCATGGGTGAATGGCATATCGTTCCTTGGTATATTCACCTCCTCCTTCAACTTCCTCTACAGCACACATGGTCTCCTAAATCAGGGTTGTAAAAATGATGAAAAGGTTAGCTTGATGTCACAATCCACAGGTCTTGGAGGAGGAGGATAGCGAGGATTAGCGAGGTTTGTACGACACCCACCCACCCACAAAAGAGCAAGCTCATTGCAATTCACAAATTATTTAAAATAATTGTTATGTTAACTATTCATGTAAATTAATTTCATATGTTTATTTTAAAAGTAGAACAAAATATAAATTGCTACACCACTATTAACGTAATATTCAATTAAATATTTAATGAATTTACATGTATTTAATTGAATTAAATGACATTTT
This sequence comes from Calotriton arnoldi, assembly GCA_963921515.1. NCBI lineage: Eukaryota > Metazoa > Chordata > Amphibia > Caudata > Salamandridae > Calotriton > Calotriton arnoldi. The sequence continues at coordinate 1,274,460 of CAWUFW010005103.1, read as the reverse complement.
CTGAACTTTAAATTAAAAAATGTATTCCTTCATGAAGTACATTTTTTTTTACTGGGCAATAATAATTCTTAATATTCTTAAATGTGGTGCTCAAAATTATTTAGCAGTAATTTTTATTATTTTTTAATAAAAATGAATGTTACACTAATTTAGAAATTCAAAAAGGTTGTTAAAATAATGTATAAATAAATAATACATATTTATTTTTAGATTATTCAACATTAAATTATATATATATATTTTTTTTATTTATGAAGTTTTCATAACATAAACAACCGAAAGGTTCATCAGCATTTGTACAGGCTTACAAATCACAGGTGGGCGGATCAGCATCATCAATTGACACTTCTCCGATTACAGATAGCAATTTGACAACAAAAATATATCTTTTACAATGCAGGGAAATTCATCAGTCATCAAGCGTATTTAGTAAATAGGAAGTTAATGGGCCCCATATTTCATGTGGTTTAGATGTGTTTGGCAATTCCTCGGCATAGCAGGTAAGTTGATCTCGACAATACACCATGTCCTGCAACCAATTGTTATGTGTCGCGCGGGTCTACCACCCCAATGAATGGAGACTCTACGCTTTGCCAAAAGCAGCGCTATAGCCACTAATTTCCGATTAATGACTTGTATATTTGTAACATTCCCCAATAAACACATTTGTGGAGTACATTCTATTGGCTCCCCCACCATTTTTGTCAGAGTGTGCGTGACTTGCACCCAGAACTCACCGACCTTCGGACAGGCCCACGCTAAATGTTGAAAATCCGCACTTGGCGCTCTACATCGCACACAACATGCAGACTCTCTTAGACCATATTTATGAAGCTGAGCAGGCGTATAATACATTTGATGCAAATATTTAAAGTGAATAACTCTGAGATTCCCATTTGCAGTCAGTTGTCCTGTCAATCTGCTGCATGTCTTCCAATCATCTACAGTCAGTGGTTCAGAGAGAATAGCATTCCACTTGTCCAGCGGCCCGTCCCACGCGGCCATCACATCCCTCTGTGAAGCGTGATATAAGCGTGTGATAAGTTTGGATCTTGTTTGAGTCGTGTATATTAACTGTAATGCCCCTAAGGCCTGTGGCTCCTCGGGAAATTGTGGGTATAATGTGCGTAAAGCTGCGCGCAGTCTGCTGTATATGAATCCCCTCATCGCATCTTTTTCGCCTCCTCCAGGAGAGCTGAGACGTCTATAAATTTCCCTTCTTGAAACACATCCCCCATCATGCGCATCCCTGCCTCATTAGAACTTTAAGCGTGCCAGTCTCACTCGTCACTGAGAGTCCAGTATGGTGCAAGAGTGGCATATCTGGTGCGTATAGTGGCAACTTCTGCGCCCTTCTCCCAAGTTCCTGCCACGCGCTGACCGTACACTGCACCGTATCTATTTCCCCCTTTTCAAATATAGTACTGGTATTTACAATGATAGCTTTGAGCGGTATCGGATGAACTGCGCCCGCTTCTACTACAACATGCAGGATGAAAGCAGGAGCTTGTTGCCAATAGTAGGCATAATGCGCCTGAGCACAGAGATAGTATTGTTGTAAATCTGGAGACGTGAACCCACCCATGTTATATGGAAGTGTTAATAATTCCCACTTCACTCTCGGTTTTTTCCCTCCCCATGCAAGCGTAATTAGTAGTGAGCGAAGTGTAGTGAAGAAATGTTGTGTTAAGCGAATGGGAATATTCATAAATAAATATAAAAACTTTGGGAGTACAATCATCTTGATCAGCGCTATCCTGTCTGCTAGCGACAGCGGTAGTTTTATCTATCTAGCCACTTGTTCTTTAAGCTGTGTGATTGCTCTCCCATAATTGGTTTATATAACCACCTGCGAATCTCTATGGATCCATATTCCCAGGTACTTTACCGGGTCTGTGCTCCATTCCAGTGGATAACCAAGCTCTATTTGTGTTGTGCTTATAGTCAGAGGAAGAATGATCGATTTGGCCCAGTTAATACCTAGCCCTGAGTGCCACTCAAACCGTACATATTCCCGGATAAGCTGTTCTAAATATGCTTCAGGGTCACGAATGTATAGTACCACATCATCTGCGTACATGGATACTGCGAGGGGCCGCTGGTAAAAGTGCAACGCTGCCTGTGCATATCTTTGTCTTAAGATGCATGCTAATGGCTCTAGTACCACTGCAAATAATAGTGGCGACAATGGGCATCCCTGACTTGTACCACACTGTATCTCAAATGCACCAGACGTCTGCCCATTGATACGCACTCACGCTACAGGGTCAGTGTATAACAGTTTGATCCAGTTTGTGTAAACGAAGGGCACCCCCATGCGATGTAGGACTGCAAACATATATTTCCATGAGATAGAATCAAAAGCCTTAGCGGCGTCAAGTAGGACTGCCACCGCAGGCAATGTTGGCTCTAACACATGCAGTACTGCAAATAACGTACGCAGGTTATGTGACGTGGATCGGGTGGGCACAAACCCTGCTTGATCAGGGAGCACCATTATGGGGAGCAGCAAACGTAGTCTGGTAGCTTGCACTTTTGCTAAGATTTTAACATCAGTATTAATCAGCGATAGGAGCCTATATGAATCGCAGCTGTCAGGTGTCTTTCCAGGCTTCAACAGCCCTATGATCAACGCTTCCCGAAGTGTGGCTGGAAGTCGGTGTTCTTCGTACGCCTCCATATACATCTCATGGGGACAGGGGGCCAACAAGTCAACATATTCCTTATAAAACTCTGCTGGTAAGCCATCTGTTCCTGTAGCCTTCCCATTAGGTAACGCGGTGATGGCATCTCAGATTTCGTCTATCGTTATTTGATGCATTAAAAAATCTTGTTGCCCCCGTGAAAGCCATACAAGGGCTATATCGTCCAGGTATTGTGCTACTTCGTCTTCTTCCGCTGTCTGCCTACTCGAGTACATAGTCTGGTAATACTGCACAAATGTGCTGAGTATCCCCGGCGTATCATAATATGTAGTGTTATCATCCGCAATTGCTTTCACTATATGAGTTTTGGCCCATGGTTCTGCAATTCTATTGGCTAACGCCTTCCCAGGTCTACCCCCTTCACCATAGTACCTGGCTTTCCACCTTCGCGACATGTGACGCACTTCTTGGTCCGCTATCTCGTTATACTCTGTGATCTCAACTCTAATGTCTGCTAGCGTTGCTGTGTTAGCTGTTATTTCATACTCCCATTCAAGGCTCCCCAATTCTTGTTCAAGCTGCTTCATGGTACCTCGCAGCGACTTGAGAACCCCTGCTTGTAGCCCTATACAGACTACGCGTTTTGTCACCTTAAATGCCTACCATATCGTTCCCACACTCTGTACTGACCCCGTATTGTGTGTAAAGTAGTCCGTGAATTGCTTCCCTCACCCCTTCACGGAAGACCTGATCGAGCAGCGAGAATGATTGTAAATGCAATTGAAACTGCGGAGGTGTGTGCGTGGGTATGATCATGTTTAGTAGAACTGGGAAGTGATCTGACAACGTTTTCGGTAAATGTTGACCTGTCGCAGTCCATGTGTTCACATCACTCGTGGCTACCCAGTAGTCGAGGCGCGACCACGACTGATGTACATAGGAATGGCATGTACCCTCTTTCATCCCAGGGTGCCGCAATCTCCAGATATCCAGTAACCCCAAGTCTCTCATGCCATTAGTAACAGAAAGCGCTGCCTTCTTAAGTGTGAACTCTGCAGAGGTGATGCGACCTTCTTCAGGTACCAGCACAACATTAAAGTCACCCCCACAAATAATAGCTGACGGAGGCAGTTTGCGTATCTTACCCCATAGTGTCTCATAAAAAACAGGGTCATCTGCATTAGGCCCATAAACGTTTACAATAGTCACTAGTGTGCCACATAACTTACCCTGTGCCAGTACATATCGCCCTAGTTCGTCTTCTTCTACATGTATAATTTCAAAGGGTAAATTTTTTTAAATCAATATCATTACACCCCTTGCATAGGAGGAGTAAGAAGATGTTAAACGCACTTCAGCCCATCTAGTTGCCACTGCTTTCGCTGCGTGCTTAGTGAGGTGAGTTTCTTGCAGCAGAGCCACCTGAACATTATGCCGGTCTAAATAAGCCAACACCTGTTGTGTTTTCTTAGGGTTATTGAGGCCTCTGACATTCCATGTTATCCATGATAGTATATTACTCTTAATACCTGCCCTTCCTGCCACTATCTATTGCGTTAGGCCGTTGATTTGTGTTGCCTGAGTGTGCATGTGCAATTATCAACCATTGTACTTTGCCCATCCTGCTCTTGCATTTGTATAGTTCCCCAACTGTCCCACCCACCCACTTCAGCATCCCAATTATGCTAAGGATCCTTGTTTAAAACAAAAGAACACATTCATGCAACCGCATGTCTCTTATCTAATGAGATCACCTCGTCCGGTGTCCAAAGATAACCTTAAACCAATTTGGGGTGTACCCTCTTGGGGGGTCGCTAGTAGCCGTCAGACCCCCATGTGGTAACAAGGGGGGGTCGGGGTAGTTATGGGAACCACCCCATCCAGCTAATCCTTTATGCACCGGAGTGCAAGCAATCATGGAGTCTCCGCACCTTTAAATACTCAAATGGAACACCAGAATGAATGCAGCAATATCACAAATAACATCACCACATGTTCAGTATACATGTTATAAAGCTTATGGCCGTATCGTCAGTAGCATACTAAGAGCATTAGCCACATAGTATAGAAACAACAATGCTCGCCAGTTAGTCTCATATGTGCAGCAGTTCACATTTGGGCTATTGCACTGCTCTGCGCAGCGCACGTGCTCAGTCCTCATTGTCTGCATCCTCGCCGGCTGCTCTCGGCGTTTCTTGCCGCTCAATCTGGCGTGCGAACTGCATGGCCTCTTTTGGTGTTGTAAAGATCTTGGCCTTGCCCTTATGTTGTATCCGGAGCCGCGCCGGGTACAGCATTGCATATTGAATTGTCATTGCTTGCATCTTTTTCTTTACTGGATGAAATTCTCGCCGCGCTTGTTGGACAGCTGCCGTAAAGTCAGGGAACAGCGCAACCTCCATGCCTTGATAAGTTGTAGTGCCTTTTTCCCTGGCCAGCCGGAGCGCAGTGTCACGATCGCGGTAATTTCGTAGCCTGGCGATGATAGGGCACGGCGGAGCACCGGGTACAGGCTTGGGCGCCCGGGGTCTGTGCGCACGCTCCACAACCAACATAGACAAAAAATGTTCTGCCCCCAGCATGTCCTTTAGCATGGTCTCGATATACAGCTCCATTGTGCCCGTGTTGGTTGACTCAGGCACACCCGTGATCCGCAAATTATTACCCCGTGACCTGGTTTCAAGGTCCTCATTCTTCGCCTGAATAACCGCCAAGAGTTTTTCTATTTGTGAGCAAGATGCACTTTCAACCTCCATCTGGTCCTCGGTGGTAGAGATGCGCTGCTCCGCTTCAGTTAGCCGCGAGCCATGTTTGTCGAGCTTCGCTGCCATGTTATCTATACGCAGATTAAGGGTGTCTATTTTGCTGTCAATCGATTGCAAACTGTGTTGCATAGCGAGCATCATACGTTCCAGTTTGCTACTGGCACCTGTTTCCAGTTCCAATTCGGTATCTGATGCAGCTTGCATTTGGGATTTTGTGAGCCGCCGGGATTCAAAGGGAAGCTTAGATTGTTGCTTATTCGTCTTGCCCATGGTTCCTTTATTGTCACGTGGTCAGGTCCGCACATATGAATGCCAGGTTTTATGCTGTCAGGTTTGTAGAACGCTCCTTTTAGCTTACCTCACAGCTATGAAAATTCCACAGAAGGTACACGTTGGTGCAGCAGCATACGTCGTTGCCTCTTTACGTAGTTCGATTGAGGGTGACCCTTAGTTCATATCACTGGTTGGTGCTAATAGAGTACTTATGCTTATTGTGCGCTGTCCCTTGCTTCCGTCCTGCCCAATCACAAGATAGACAAATTCTATGGGTATCCTTCACTGGGGCTATGTGATATATCTCGCCACCGGCTACTGTCTGAACTACAGTGCGCTAGTATTTTACTTCGTCTGTGGTATAGTCCTGCTACATCACACAGCCTTGCACGGCGGTAAATAGCGTCTCACTCACTGTGAATTAGCAGTTTAGCATTTGCACATGGTTGGCACCGCAAGATGTCCCAGTCAGGCTGCAGCATGTGCTCTCCACCACACCACCTCTCCTCACTACAATATCTGCACACAAGTGTTGAACACGCCGCTCCGCAGTCCAGCCTACAATGACCCGCAATGCAACTACTTGTTGCGCACTTTATTCAGACTCCGAGCACGTTGATGGAACTGCTCTGTAACCGGTATCCCGCAGCTCCTGGCTTGTGCGTTCTAGTTGCATTTAATAGAGCCGCCTGTTAAAATTCTGTTGGTTCGCAGCTGTCTCTTCAGCCCGTTGCCATCACATTCGCTGCCAGTGTGTATTGCCCAGCACAGTGCGTATGGCCGCTTTGCGATGTCGATCCCCAGAGTCCACCACTTGGGCCTCAATCGCTTTATCGAAGCTGCATCAGAGGACAGCGACCGGGTCCGCAGAGCTCAGTGCCGCCCCAGCCTGCACAGATTAATACAGTAAAAGCAATCCGCTGACCCTCGCTCACAATACGAGGCCTACAGCTCAACGTGGTGAAGGGCTACCGTTGCAGTCAGGCAGCTCCGCCGCAGCATACGCCAGGCCGCTGCTGCGCGTTTATAAGGACTCTAGGCCGCAAATGTGTCATTCCGGTGCCCGCTGCAGTAATCCACTCGCTCCGCTGCCACAGCAAGTTCTGCACCGACAGTAATTAGAGCAGCTGGCTAGTACAGCAAGCGCCGACTCTCTCTGCTATATCGCACTTTTGACTAGTTCGTGGGTGGCCGGGCACCTCACAACAGCCTCCGCCATTAGTCGCAGTATGTTGGTGCCTCCTTACTGCATTTCGCTGGGCTGAGGGGCAGCGCTCATCCTTTCTGCTGCCTGTCGCTGTCCGAACGCCAGATAGCCGCTATTTCAAGCACTCACCAGCACCTGCAGATCCGCGATAGCGTCGGTGCGATAACAACTCGCGGGAGCTGCCATGTTGCGCAGTTCTTGCCTCTGCCAAAAACAGCCCACAGAGCGCTCAGACGGCGGTGTTCTGCTCGGCAACTCACTCCTCTCATGCAGAGTAGCTGGTATATGGTCGTTTTTCCGCTAGATGGCGGCGATGGTTAAGGATATTTGCCGGAATGTTACCCCGACCAGCAGAGCAGCACTAATGTGCGGCCATCTTGCTTCAGGCTCTCTAGCGCCCCCCAACATTAAATTATATTTATTTATATTTTTAACTATTTTAAATAAGTTAGTTTAATTTAACATTACTTCCTATCGGGTTTGACCATGTGTGGTGCTGGGCTTACTACTCTTTCTTTTTGCCAGTAGTAACTTACATTTGTAAATTTGTCCCCAACCCCTTTTTCAGGGGATAGAGGCATGTAAGACTGAACTTTTAAGTAATGTTACACTCAGATTTTTGGAATATCCAAAAGTAGTAAATGTAATCAAAAATGTAAGAGCAAATTACACATATAAATTGCACAAGTGTAAGTTACCTTCATGAATAGCCCTGTGTATATGTCAGATGTGCCAATAGTACAGTCTGGACCCATCAGACGTGCATAGTTTGTGTTGTTCAGAGCATTGATGCACTATTTTCTAAGTGAGATGGGAACTAAAATTTTGGACTTCCGCTCTCCCTCAGAGCAGTGTATGTGAGCACTTTAAGCCCAATAGAAGGACCTGCGTTATGCTTACAGTGTTATTCACAGTGCAGGAAATCCAACCATGCCCTTCAGTGTCAATCACTCTGTAAGTGCTTCCACGTGGTAAGAAATGGACTCAGAAGCATCAGGAGAGATGGCAGTAGTTTTACTCATTGTGAGTGAGACACACACACTTCAATGTCGAATTATGCTGTCAATCAGAGCAGGGTAAATTTCACACCTGGTTAGAAGGACCAGAACCGGAAATATAAAAGTGACTCTATTTAGGGCACTACTATGCGAGGAACACCTTTTGGGTTCTGCCATGCTACCATACGGGGCACCAACCTCTTCAGTTTACTGGACAAGCTGATTTGGACCCTTCCTACAACAGGCACTAGTGACATTCTGGTGTTATTTTGTTTGGTTTATAATTATTTAGAACTGTTTACTGATGACAATTCTTCTATCATGATGTCAAGGGCTGTGTGACATCACTTCTTGTTATGTCATCAGAGATCCAAATTAGCTCTCATTCAAATATTCAAAAACTGGGAGCTCTGTTGGAGGGAGGCAAGCAGGAAGGTACACTAACATTTAACGTTCCCTACATAAACTCCCCATAAAGCACTCAATCCCTGCCCTTTCAAACCTTCCAATCCCACCAGAGTGAGGGATGCCACCCCAGCCCTGTTTCTCTGTGGAGAACACAGGCAGTACTATGAGCTAACCTAATTATGACTATGGAGGTCGATGGACCACCTCACAGTGGCAGTGCGGGCAACACCGCACCGGATGTCCGACTGTCCTATTACAAGTTGGGCGGTCGGACCGCCATGGGACTGCCGCAACAGCCATGGGATCAGAGATCTCTGGTGGTGTTGCAACGGTCTTGAGGCCGCAATATGGTTTGCGGTGCCGCTGCCGCAGCGCCAAGCATATTACGAGTTTCCTCTCCACCACGGTTTTCATGGCAATGAGCCCGTCATGAAAACTTTGACAGAGAGAAAACAAAGGGGGCCCTCAGGCTGCACCAGTCCATGCCATGCAGGAACTGCCTCTGACGCTCCCATTGTGGTGCCTTTTTCGTAGGCACTGCTATGGGACCACCAAAGAACCGCCCGCCAGATGCTAAAAAAGTTGTAATCTGTTGGGCAGTGTCAGTACGGCTTTGGCGGTCTTGTTATGGCGGCCCCGCTCCAAGACCGCCAAAGTCGTAATAAAGATCTAACACAAAAACAACACGGCATGGGCAGGTTTCTAGAGGAAGGAGATTTAAAAATGTGGGGCATGCATTCCTCCTTTGTCAACATGTCCCTCCCTTTCTCCAGTCGAAACCCCGGCAATTCTGTTTTTGTGTCTTCCTGACTCTTTGCAGTAGTGAGTTTACAAAACCAACTTCTGTTGAATTACATACATACAGATATGGAAAATCTAGAAACTCGCAGCGCCCTTAGTTCGACGTAGTTAAAATGCTGGCAATTGGATACATTTGGGAAGTTTAATTTGCATGCAAGCCTGCTAGTGCAGACCTCAGTGATAGAAGATAACCGAGAAATGCACAGGTGCGGTCAAATTGTAACAGCAGCCGCGACAATATGACTGACTGCTGAAGGTAAATATTTTGACTCACTAAAGGGATCTCAAAAGAAAGAAGTGAATAATAAACGTCCAATTGCTTCTGTTGCTTAATGAGCATTCATTTGTTTTAGGTTTTTGTTGTTGTTGTTCTGAGGTGTTTGGTAATACAGAGTTTACTGCTTAGAAAGCTTTGATTTAACTGACAGTTTCTATTCTCCTGCATACCTGTTTCAGGATGCACTTGTTTTCTGTTTCATACTAAATGGGAACAGTCAACTAAACCACTGCAGGAAATGAACCTATGAAGGCCCTCTTCTATACTCCGAATCAGGATCTCCTTCTCCGAGTCCTAACGAATGAGACGCGGCCCTGATTGCCAGCACCCTCTCACTCCCAGTAATACACAGGATACTCCTTCTTCTCTTTTCTTGACTACTGTTAAAGCTCCTCCCTGTCCTCTGGCATAACAATGTAGTACACTGAGGTAACTCTCGTTACCAAAAGGGCAGAGAGGAACTCTCTAGAGGGAGTACACCCCCCGTGTTAGAACACTAAGTCACATGAAGTACTCCCGATACCTTAATCGTATTCCACCAGATGGTTCCTGAACAAACAGAAATAGAAGATCCCTAAATGAAGCTACAAGTGGTACACCACTGGGCAGTGGGAAAGGAAGCAAGTCCTTTTCGTTTTATATACCCTCACACACCCTAGTGGTGTCATGCTTCATCATCGGGTCACCCTGACGCCTAAAAGTCAGTGTGGGCTCGACCATATTTCAGGGAGCTCTTAAGAGAGATGTTTGGCCAGGGGGAATAAAGATTAAAAATCACAGACAGATCCCAGTTTCCCTTTATTCTTGGATCTGCCTGGGATATTAAAATTGAAAATAACAAATAGGGTCTTTTTGGGATATTATGGTCCTAAAACCCTAGTGCCAACATGTTTCAGTCCGCTAATGCCCCTTGCGGGTGCTGGACTTTCTTCAGGGTGATGATGCAGAGCCCCCTGGAAAAAGTAGTATTGAGGGAATTTCCCTACACTATTTATAATAAGGGCAGATAGCTGCTCCTTTTACTATTCACAAAGCTTTTTAATTTTTGATCACTCCATCTGTGAAAAGATAAAAAAACGAAACAAGACATAGTGTATTACTCTTTTTACACTTGTAAAATCACGTTTGTCATACGTGCCATTTGCCCCTATGTCAACTCGGCAAGAAGGTGAAAGACACAAAGTCCAACATCCCTATTTGGTGTGTGTAAGACCAGGTTTCTTTAAGTTAACCGCACTCAACGTTGTGGTTAAAAATTCATGAAGTGGTGACAGATTGTCGCATACTGTCAGTATCTACATCCTTGAGCGTATGACTCATGTTGTGCCATCGGTGTCATCCACCCTAAAAACAACAACTGCTGTTGTCATTCGCCGTATAACTCATACATTCACAGCATTCACACATCACTGCTTACCCCAATTAGGGAGAGGTTGTGTTCCACGTGGGACCTCACGTTTAGTCGGGGTAGCCCTGTAGTCACACTCTATTGCGTTAATGTTGTAAAATCAGCACATTGTTATGTAAATGCATGGAACGAAAGGGATAAATGAGAAGGAAAAGGAAAAGAACAACACATTAATGTTAACGATATTCCTCCTCTTGTTTGAAGAGCCACACAATCATACCTCTGTTCAGCCAAACAGATTCCTGTTACTCACGCCTCCAAGGGTCCTGCCCCGTAATAGACCTGTTCGGTGTGAGTCCCGCCGGCTTTGTGGAAAGAGAGACCGGAGTGTGCTGCTTAAGACGGGCCAGGTTAGCGCCAGAGAGGCGTAGTGAGGCACGCCCATTTCCGGGGTCGCGACTCGATGACTTGTGACGGTCCCAGGATAGATGGGAAATGTAGTAATAGTTGTTTCGTGTACTTCTCCCACCCGCATGTCACACTATGTCTAAGTCAAAGCAGCGCTAGTTATGGAGACGCATACACTTTGTTAGCAGTCGAGTCAGAGAGATTACGCTTGGATGGGATCACAATATTAATATGACCTCCGATTATACCACGTGATTCCGTTCACTATTTTGGATTTATTACAATCGCAATTGTAAATGTATTAGGAAGGTAATTACCACGTTACTTATGACTGGGCGGTGGTTGAAACATGCGCATCACTGCCTCTATGCGCATAATGTAATTCTGATGGCAGTGTAATAGGGTCCATAACATACCTCAGATATTCATAGGAGGGGGACGTGAGGCCCAATGTACTGACGGTCTGGCAATAATTACTTCCCGTGGCAATTCGATTTAAATAGTGACCGTCCATATAGTGTATAATTCAATGGTCATGTTCATCACTAGGGTGTCATTCAAATCTGATAGTTACGTGTATAAAAAGAAGAATGCTACACTTATTGAGTTTATCATCTATAGGGTCCCGAAACCCCGGGGCTCTTTTATTGCATAAATAAAGGTGTGAAATGGTTTTTCACTTCCTCCTGCTTAGTTGGTTCCATGGTATGGAATCATTCAATCCAAAAATATGGGTTTTTAGCCTATAAACCCATCGTTGTTCTCGTTCCAGTAATTTTTTAGTAAGGTCACCATCTCCTTTGACTTTTTCACCACAAATCCTTGTTGGTGTGTTTCATCTCGACATAGTGGGATGTCAACTTAGTTGCTGAGATTGCCCTTCTTATGGTGCTCCTATGTTCGCTTATGCGCACCTTTATTTTCCTTGCCGTCATGCCAATATACATGAGTTGGCATGGGCATTTGATCACGTATACCACTTTCTCGCTGTTACAATTGGTATGTAACCGTTGTTCCCAAGCGTGGTGCATACCAAGGTCAATCTCTTTTGTATGTTCCGTAAAGGGGCATGCTACACAAGATCCGCACGGATAATGACCTGTTACTGGTGGAATGTTCCATAGTGTAGGTTGGTGAATTACTTTGCAATTTTGAAAATTAGTGTGTATCAATGTGTCCCTGAGACTCCTGTTTCTCCGAAATGAAAACGTAGGTTTTTCGAATGTAAGTTTGTTGGATGTCAGGATCGACCACTTTTTGTTGATAATTTTCTTGATCTCATTAGAGGAGGAATTGTATGTTGTGACACATATTAAAGTGTCTTTCTCTTCTTTAGTGTGAGATTTAAGAAGAGCCTCCCTTGGTGTATACCGTGATCTCTTTTTTGCTTTTTCAATAATCTTTTTAGGGTATGACCTTTGTTCCAATTTTTTGGACAATGTTTCTGCTTCTGCTTCTGCTTTGTAGTCTTTAAGATCAGAGCAGTTCCTGCGTATGCGTAGGAACTGCCCAATCGGTAAATTTTCTCTTAGGGCGCGCGGGTGCGCGCTATCAAAATGTAGTAGACTATTTTTGTCTGTAGGTTTGGTGTAAAGGGAGCTGACCAACTTCCCATCCTTTGCACTAATTTTGACATCTAAAAAGGAGACTTGTTCACTACTGAAAGACATAGTAAATTTCAGGTGTGGATTGAGCTGGTTCAGCCACCTGTGGCCCCTCAAGCAAGCACCAGCACAACACGGGACTAGTGGTGAACTTGACAGACTGTATCCTGAGTCCAGAAGAAGTTTCCATCCTTGATAAGGGATTGTGATTTGTACCCACTGCATATCTGGATAAATTTCAAATACGCTGTGAATTAAGCGAATTTTTTCATAAACTTCGCATAAAAACATTTTTCATAGGCAAAGAGAAGCCAGATGATGACCACACCCATACCACCTTACGCCTGAAATCTAATTTCTGTCCACCTACATCGCTGATGCCCCCGGAGGTAATCGCCTTTGAAGAATGCGTATCAAAGGAAATTGAGGAATTGCAACCCGGGAGAGGCACATATGACAATCTCAACAAGAAAGAGAGGGAGGCTTTGAAAACTCTAAGCAACAGAACGGACATCATTATCAAGCCAGCGGACAAGGGGGGTGCCACAGTTATTCAGAGCACCACAGCATATAGAACAGCTTGTATAAACCTTCTGGCGGACACAAAATACTATAAAAGAATCATGAGAGACCCGACGGCTCGACTCAAAAAGACAATAAGCATATTGACTACTGACGCACTAGATCTAGATTGGATCACTAAAAAGGAACATGAATTCCTAAATCCAGATGACACTAGAACACCGTTGTTTTACACGATACCTAAAATACACAAAGGTAAAATACCACCACCCGGCAGACTTATTGTGTCCGGTATAGGGTCTCTTTTAGAGCCATTTTCCAAGTACACTGATTGGTTCCTCCGACCCCTGGTCACACGTATCAGATCATATGTACAGGATACCAAACACCTACTCAATCTTCTTACAGATGTCACGTACAACCCGGCACAGAACATCAGGGTTTGCCTAGACATAGAAGCACTATACACTAGCATTCCACAAGAAGAGAGTATCCGGGTCATAGAAGACCTGTTGAAACAGGAGGATTGGACATGGGATGCCCCAGTGAAGTGGGTGATCACACTAATGCGTTTAGCACTCACAGAAAATTTCTTTAGTTTTGAAGATCAGCTATATCTTCAGGTCCACGGAACATCGATGGGCAGCACCTTTGCGCCTAGCATAGTGTGTCTGTATGTGAGCCAATTAGAAGAACAACATATCTGGCCCACAAACCCTTACTCTAATAACATCAGTAAGTGGTTACAGTACATCGACGATATCCTGGTCATCTGGGAAGGTGACGCAACCTCTCTGGAGAATTTCCACAGGTGGCTGAACCAGCTCAATCCACACCTGAAATTTACTATGTCTTTCAGTAGTGAACAAGTCTCCTTTTTAGATGTCAAAATTAGTGCAAAGGATGGGAAGTTGGTCAGCTCCCTTTACACCAAACCTACAGACAAAAATAGTCTACTACATTTTGATAGCGAGCACCCGCGGGCCCTAAGAGAAAATTTACCGATTGGGCAGTTCCTACGCATACGCAGGAACAGCTCTGATCTTAAAGACTACAAAGCAGAAGCAGAAACTTTGTCCAAAAAATTGGAACAAAGGTCATACCCTAAAAAGATTATTGAAAAAGCAAAAAAGAGATCATGGTATACACCAAGGAAGGCTCTTCTTGAATCTCACACTAAAGAAGAGAAAGACACTTTAATATGTGTCACAACATACAATTCCTCCTCTAATGAGATCAACAAAATTATCAACAAAAAGTGGTCGATCCTGACATCCAACAAACTTACATTCGAAAAACCTATGTTTTCATTTCGGAGAAACAGGAGCCTCAGGGACACATTGATACACACTAATTTTCAAAATTGCAAAGTAATTCACCAACCTACACTATGGAACATTCCACCAGTAACAGGTCATTATCCGTGCGGATCTTGTGTAGCATGCGCCTTTACGGAACATACAAAAGAGATTGACCTTGGTATGCACCACGCTTGGGAACAACGGTTACATACCAATTGTAACAGCGAGAAAGTGGTATACGTGATCAAATGCCCATGCCAACTCATGTATATTGGCATGACGGAAAGGAAAATAAAGGTGCGCATAAGCGAACATACGAGCACCATAAGAAGGGCAATCTCAGCAACTAAGTTGACATCCCACTATGTCGAGATGAAACACACCGACAAGGATTTGTGGTGGACCGTGATTGAAAAAGTCAAAGGAGATGGTGACTGTTAGACTTGGCATCTCTTGGCGTGTTTCCCCTGACTTTTTGCTTTCTGACCTCCTGGTTTTGACTCTGTTTTTGCTGGTGTAATGATTCTGCGCACTTTCCTCACTGCTGTCCAGTGGGAAAGTGCAAGTGCTCCTGTATAAAATGTGGTATGGATTGGTGTTTCCATGATTGGCCTATTTGATTTATGTGTCAGTCCCTTGTAAAGTGCACTGAGAGTGCCAGGGCCTATAGATCAAATGCTGTTGGTGGGCTGCAGCACTGGATTGTGCCACCCACGCAAACAGCCCGTAAAGTGTAACTCTGGCCTGCCATTGCAGAGCCTGTGTGCAGCCTGGGGCTGCCATGTCGACTTGGCAAGTGCACACACTTGCAAGTCCCTAAACCTTCCCTTTTCTACATGTTAGTCACCCCTAAGGTAGGCCCAAGGTACCCCTGTGGGCAGGGTGCATTGTATGTGAGAGGTAGGACATGCCCTGGTGTGTGTGGCATGTCCTGATAGTGAATTACAGCCTATTTCGTTTTTCACTATTGCAAGGCTACCTGTTCCCCATAGGCCAGAATGGGCAGTTTTGATTATTACAGCTTATAATCCTAACTGACCCAGGGAACATGGTAGAAATTCGAGTTTAGTATGCCTGGACTCAGAATGATAAAATGCATCTTTTAGTAAAGTTGGTTTTAACATTCTGTGTTTGAAAATACCACTTTTAGAAAGTGGGTATTTTCTTGTCTAACCATCCAAGCCTGCCTCTGCTAGGTTGTGTATTCCTTGTCTGGAGTGTGAGTGACAGGGGCTGGGGGATGCCAGGAGACAGGGTGAGTCAGCACAGGGCTGAATAGCAAGATCTACTTGTAGATGGGTGGGAGGAGATGCACCTGGGACCTGAATAGGGCTGGGCCTTCCCTCCACAAAGCTGGCTCCACCTCCTGTGGTGCGTCTGATGTCCCTGGCCTGCACTGTGAAAGGAAAGAAGGAGACTTGTCAACAAAGTGCTCCAGGACTGACCAGAACTGGTTTGGACTAGGCAAAGGCCTCTCTGCCTTCAGAGAACAAAGAGAAATTGAGGATAAAAGGGGGACCCAAACCCCAGAAAATTAGATCTCGCTGGAATCAAGGAACCTGCCAAGACGAAGAGCTGGAAGAGCTGCCAGGAGGAGTACTGCCCCTTTGCTGTGTTGTTGCTTTGTTGGGTTGGCCTGCAGCTGCTGCTTCTGCCTTGGGCAGTGAAAGGACTGGACTGAACTTTCTACTACTTGTGCTGAGAATCTCCAAGGGCCTGAAACCGAGCTGGCCTCCTGTTAAGAAATCTCAGGGACTGCAAAGACTTCACAACCCTCTGGGTACCGCTTCTGGAACCGCTGTTTCAGTTGCCACAGAGGAAGGGAACCGCAACCGACTCCGTCAACCGACTCCATCGCTTGCCCGGTGTCCTGTTTGCACCGCACCGTCCGCATTTCGCACCGCAACCCTGGTCTCACCGACGACGACGTCCGACGCCATCGCCACCGAGCCGCTGCTTGCACCGTGACCTGTGGGCACCGCAGTTCGCATAGCATCGCTTCACTGTGCCAGCCGGACCAGACCGACGCTGTCACTCCAACTGGCTCAACAATCGTGACCGCATCGCAGTTGGGGCACCGCTCGCACGCTTCGCGACGCACCGCTCCGACTCGCTCCGCTGTCCGACGCCAGCTCCCGCACTCCGGCTTGGTCGCCTGCATCGCAACCTGCCAGCACCGCATCGAGCACCGTCTCACCCTGTCCCGCACGCCTTGGACTCACCGACTCCGTCTGCACGATTGTCACCGATCCGCTGCCTGCACCGCATCGAGAGGACTCTGCGCCCTGCACCGCTTCCATCTTGCACCGCAACCGCGACGTACGCCGACCGGCTCGCACACTCCGTGCCCGCCACAACGAGAAAAGGTACTGTGACCGAGTCTGTTCACGACTCTGCTGGCCCGTATCGACGCGGTCGGCTGGAACTGTTAGACTCTGTGGTTTTCAGCATCGCGGTAGACTCAGACGGAGCTACCGACTCGTACGAACTTTGTTTTTGAACTATTCCTGCAAAGAAGAAGTTATCTTGCAACATAATCACTTTTAAAGTACTGTACTGTGGATTTTTATCGTATTTGGTCTTGTTTTAAAGTATATAAAAATATTGGATATTTTTCTAAACTGCTGTGGTGTCAGTTTGTAGTGCTTACACTGTATTACTGTTGGTTATGTGCAAATGCTTTACACACTGCCTCTAGAATAAGCCTGACTGCTCATGCCAAGCTACCAAGGGGGTGAGCAGGGGTTATTTTAGGAGTGTAACTCCCTTACCCTGACTAGGAAGAAGGGTCCCTACTTGGACAAAGGTGCAAGCCCTTGCCAACTAGAGATCCCATTTCTAACAGTGACCTTACTAAAAATTTACTGGAACGAGAACAACGATGGGTTTATAGGCTAAAAACCCATATTTCTGGATTGAATGATTCCATACCATGGAACCAACTAAGCAGGAGGAAGTGAAAAACCATTTCACACCTTTATTTATGCAATAAAAGAGCCCCGGGGTTTCGGGATCCTATAGATGATAAACTCAATAAGTGTAGCATTCTTCTTTTTATACACGTAACCATCAGATTGGAATGACACCCTAGTAATTAACATGACCATTGAATTATACACTATATGGACGGTCACTATTTAAATCGAATTGCCATGGGAAGTAATTATTGCCAGACCGTCAGTACATTGGGCCTCACGTCCCCCTCCTATGAATATCTGAGGTATGTTATGGACCCTATTACACTGCCATCAGAATTACATTATGCGCATAGAGGCAGTGATGCGCATGTTTCAACCACCGCCCAGTCATAAGTAACGTGGTAATTACCTTCCTAATACATTTACAATTGCGATTGTAATAATCCGAAATAGTGAACGGAATCGCGTGGTATAATCGGAGGTCATATTAATATTGTGATCCCATCCAAGCGTAATCTCTCTGACTCGACTGATAACAAAGTGTATGCGTCTCCATAACTAGCGCTGCTTTGACTTAGACATAGTGTGACATGCGGGTGGGAGAAGTACACGAAACAATTATTACTACATTTCCCATCTATCCCGGGACCGTCACACGTCATCGAGTCGCGACCCCGGAAATGGGCATGCCTCACTACGCCTCTCTGGCGCTAACATGGCCCGTCTTAAGCAGCGCACTCCGGTCTCTCTTTCCACAAAGCCGGCGGGACTCACACCGAACAGGTCTATTACGGGGCAGGACCCTTGGAGGCGTGAGTAACAGGAATCTGTTTGGCTGAACAGAGGTATGATTGTGTGGCTCTTCAAACAAGAGGAGGAATATCGTTAACATTAACGTGTTGTTCTTTTCCTTTTCCTTCTCATTTATCCCTTTCGTTCCATGCATTTACATAACAATGTGCTGATTTTACAACATTAACACAATAGAGTGTGACTACAGGGCTACCCCGACTAAACGTGAGGTCCCACGTGGAACACAACCTCTCCCTAATTGGGGTAAGCAGTGATGTGTGAATGCTGTGAATGTATGAGTTATACGGCGAGTGACAACAGCAGTTGTTGTTTTTAGGGTGGATGACACAGATGGCACAACGTGAGTCATACGCACAAGGATGTAGATACTGACAGTATGCGACAATCTGTCGCCACTTCACGAATTTTTAACCACAACGTTGAGTGCGGTTAACTTAAAGAAACCTGGTCTTACACACACCAAATAGGGATGTTGGACTTTGTGTCTTTCACCTTCTTGCCGAGTTGACATAGGGGCAAATGGCACGTATGACAAACGTGATTTTACAAGTGTAAAAAGAGTAATACACTATGTCTTGTTCCGTTTTTTTATCTTTTCACAGATGGAGTGATCAAAAATTAAAAAGCTTTGTGAATAGTAAAAGGAGCAGCTATCTGCCGTTATTATAAATAGTGTAGGGAAATTCCCTCAATACTACTTTTTCCAGGGGGCTCTGCATCATCGCCCTGAAGAAAGACCAGCACCTGCAAGGGGCATTAGCGGACTGAAACATGTTGGCACTAGGGTCTTAGGACCATAATATCCCAAAAAGACCCTATTTGTTATTTTCAATTTTAATATCCCGGGCAGATCCAAGAATAAAGGGAAACTGGGATCTGTCTGTGATTTTTAATCTTTATTCCCCCTGGCCAAACATCTCTCTTAAGAGCTCCCTGAAATATGGTCGAGCCCACCCTGACTTTTAGGCGTCAGGGTGACCCGATGATGAAGCATGACACCACTAGGGTGTGTGAGGGTATATAAAACAAAAAGGACTTGCTTCCTTTCCCACTGCCTAGTGGTGTACCACTTGTAGCTTCATTTAGGGATCTTCTATTTCTGTTTGTTCAGGATCCATCTGGTGGAATACGATTAAGGTATCAGGGGAGTACTTCATGTGACTTAGTACTTCGGCATAACAAGCCTTAACAAACCAGTTTCATCAGTGCCATGTCGGAGGGAAGGCCAGGTACTGGGCTGGGACTAGGAGCACCTGATTCACAGTTATCATCTTTTTCACCTCGAACCTATAATGTGCCAAGAAAATATTAGGAGGTGGACCAAGTGACTGCCCTACAAATGTCTAGTAGAGACACACCAGCTGACTCTGCCCAGGATGGAGATACTGCCCTGGTAGATCTCTCTTGCAGACCTTCTGGGACGCCACACCCTGTTGAAACATTCGCCTGAATGATGGCTCCTTTTACCCATCTACTCACAATAGCTACCTTTGTTTCTTTATTTTCCGACCCATGAACTGCAAATAAAGCATTGGAAGAGCGAAACTCATTCATCCTGGAGAAATAGACCATCAAATTCCTATTCATGTCCAATGACTCGAGAAACTCCAAGTCTACCCCTTCAGCTACCATTGGCAGGACAATTTCCCATGAACAGTGAAACTGCTTCTCGACCATAGGTCTGAACTTAGGATCAGATCTCGACACTGTTCTATCTGGAAGGAATTTCAGATATGGGTAATTATTAACCAATGCAGCTAACTACCCCAATTTTTTGTGTTGATGTTATTGCCAATACAAGAGACCCAATCAATGTCCGTAGGCTCCAATGGTTTAAATGTTTTTTCCTGTAAACCCTTGAGAGTCACAGATAAATCCCATGTAGCTGTGGGAGAATGGACTACTGGTCTTTTCAACTTAAAACTTTTCAAAAGCTTGAATAATCATAACTGTGTTAGCTCTCTGCATTCTTTAACCGCTGCCCACTGTGGGCCTGATTCACAGAACTAACTTACGACAAAATCCTAAACTTACTACCATTTTGGTATTCACAGAATGAACTTACTCATTTTGGTATTCACAGAATGAACTTACTCATTTTGGCATTCACAGAATGAACTTACTACCATTTTGGTATTCACAGAATGAACTTACTCATTTTGGTATTCACAGAATGAACTTACTACCATTTTGGTATTCACAGAATGAACTTACTACCATTTTGGTATTCACAGAATGAACTTACTCATTTTGGCATTCACAGAATGAACTTACTCATTTTGGTATTCACAGAATGAACTTACTACCATTTTGGTATTCACAGAATGAACTTACACATTTTGGTATTCACAGAATTAACTTACTACCATTTTGGTATTCACAGAATGAACTTACTACCATTTTGGTATTCACAGAATGAACTTACTACCATTTTGGTATTCACAGAAGGCACTTAATCATTTTGGTATTCACAGAATGAACTTACTACCATTTTGGTATTCACAGAATGAACTTACTACCATTTTGGTATTCACAGAATGAACTTACTACCATTTTGGTATTCACAGAAGGCACTTACTCATTTTGGTATTCACAGAAGGCACTTACTCATCAATGAGTAAGTGCCTTCTGTGAATACCAATATGTGTAAGTTACACAAAATGAGAAAGTTACACAAAATGTGTAAGTTACACAAAATGAGTAAGTTACACAAAATGTGTAAGTTCACACAAAATGTGTAAGTGCCTTCTGTGAATTCCAAAATGAGTAAGTTCATTCTGTGAATACCAAAATGAGTAAGTTCATTCTGTGAATACCAAAATGAGTAAGTTCATTCTGTGAATACCAAAATGGTAGTAAGTTTAGGATTTTGTCGTAAGTTAGTTCTGTGAATCGGGCCCTCAGTTGGCATCTTCAAAGGGGATAAATCTAACCCAAAACCATCACGTAAAAAATCCAAAATAAGTAATTCATTACAAGACCCTACAGCCACTCCCTTCTTCTGGGACCAACTGCCATAATTCTTCCAGTGCTTAGCATACTTTAAAACAGTTGAAAGCTTCCTACAGGCCTGGATATCAATATGCACCTACTTTACACACCCTAAGCCCTATAGAGTTTGCTGTTAAACCTCCAGACCATGAGATGTAAGTCTTGCACTGTGCTAGCGACAAAGATGGAGACTGAAGAGGTGATGGTTGAATGGGGAGCTGGAGATGTTGCCCCCTCTGATACCTGGTTGAGCAACTGAAACCAAGGCCACAACAGAATCACCAGATTACGTGTATTTGCTCTCTCTGACCCTCCTGCAAACCCTCGGAATGAGCGGTATTTAGGGAAATACAAAAAGAATCCCTGATGGCCACTGAAATGACATTATGGGCCTGATTTAGATCTTGACGGACGGGTTACTCCATCGCAACAATGACGGGTATCCTGTCCACCGAAATATAAATCCCATAGTATATAAAGGTATTTACATTTCGGCGGAGAGGATATCCGTCATTGTTGTGACAGAGTAACCCATCCGCCAAGATCTAAATCAGGCCCTTAGTCTACTGCTCATGCATTCTGAAGCCACGTCTCCAAACAAAAATGAGGTAGAAGGGCAGTGGTCGCAGAAGCAAAGAGATCAAACAACGGCCTGCCGAACTCTTTCACTATCAACTGAAAAACCTCCCTGTTCAGATGCTATGATACTGAGGTTGGCAGATTGTGGCTCAGTTTGCCCGTCTGAACATTCTCCACCCCACGAACATACATGGCTCTCAAATCCAAGAGGCGACCATCCATATACATGTGACAATCTCCATGGCTCCCTTTGCCAACTCTTTGTTCCTCCTTTCCCCGTTTGTTCAGCTACACTTTTGCCACTTGGCTGTCGGTCCTTACCAAGATTCGATGTCTTCTCTATGTGGGGAGCAAACGTCTGAAGGGCATACCATACTGCCAAAAAATCTTTCCAGTTTGAGCAGTTTATCTTTTCTGTCTCCGGCCACAGTCCCTTTACTTCTAACCCTTCAAGAGTGGTCTCCCAACCGCATGCGCTTGCGTTGGATGTTATGATTCTTGCACTTGGGTAATTAAAATGAAACACCTTTTTCAGGTCCCCCAGATCCAGCCACCACGGTAAGCAACCCTTTAGCACCATTGACACAGAAATAAGTGCACTGCACTGCGTCACTGGGGACTAACAGTTGATAACCATTGGTTTATCACCTTTATGAATACCCTTGGGGACAAAGACAGTCCGAAGGGGAAGGCTTTGAGATGAAAATATTATCCTTGAACTGCAAACCACAGAATTTGCTGTATGTGGTTTGCAAATTCAAGGTTACTAAAAGGTCTTATTTCTACAGAATCCGAATAACCATCTGAAGCTTATGCACTCTGAATGGTGTGTATTGTACAACTTTGTTGAGCCATTTTAAGGCTTGAACTGGCCTGTATTCCCCCCTTGTTTTGGAACCACGAAAATGATTGAATCCACACTAGACCCTTCTGAGTCTGGTGCTGGCACTATGGCCTCTTTCTGGGACTTTGTCTGTACTCCGTCCAGCATTGGTTGCTTGTGTATTGGATCCTTTGGCACAGGAATGCTCCGAAAATACCTTTGGGGTTGATTTGAAAACTGTATGCAATGCCCCTCTCTTAGTACCTCCAATACTCATTGGCCTGATACCGCTCACACTCATTCTGGATAAAAATCCCTTAGCCAGGCTTCTACTGCCTTGCCCATATAGTCAGAATTTACCATTCTGATTGTGACTGCGGTTGGGATTTTGAGAAGAGCGCAGTCCCCGAGCTCGGCCTTTGCTGTGAAAGGGACGTTCCGTTTTCCTACAAAGTATGCCCTGGTTTCCTGTGAAAAAATGATTTCTTTGCCAGAGGACTCAAAAAGGGAAATACATATTCCTTTCTTCTGCTGATTTTGAACCCTCTTATTGAGTTGGGGATCAAATCACTTGTCACCTAGAAAAGGAAAGTGATGAATCAAAGCTCTTTGTGACTTCCACCTTCTGCAGTTTAAGCCACAACAACCTTCTACTGGATATCAAAGCCCTGATGCCGTTGAAGTTGCCCACAAGGAGACAAAAACAGTGGCAAAAAGTGTGCAAGAAGTTTCATTTTTCACAATACCTCAGTCGGATCTTTACCTTCTTGCAAACAGTGAAAGAGCAACTGAAAGTCATTTAACAACACTTCTCTCTAACTTCCTCTTCAAAGCAACTGAGAGAGAAGACTCTTCCAAAGCTAAAATGAAGCGAATGTCAAACTGGCCAAGTTGGTATTAGCCCTCGGCACATGGGGAGAGTTCACTTCAGTTGCTTCAGTGGATATCTCTTTGTCAAGAACCCCGGGAAAGGAGAGTTCTCCAAGTTTTTCCACTCTTTCAGCACCATAGCTTTTACCACCTCATGGAATGGTAGCGCATCTGCCTGAGGAGCCGTGCACTGGGTGGAGAAGTCCACCCCCTCTTGTTGAAGCTTTTCCCAAAGCTTCAACATTTCTCAGGGGTATTCTTGTGGCATGTCCCTGCTCCCGCTGATTTGGGAAAGCAGCTTCCAGGTTGCACTTCCCTTTGCACCCGTCGCTCGTATTGTCGGAGACCCGAGTTCTGCCAGTACCTCTCTGTGAGAAGCCGATCCTGGCGGCAGCGCGGCGGCTCCGGCTGAGCCGCGCTGCTGCCTCCACCCACACTCCTCCCAGCGTCCCACCGGCGGTTCCTCTTCTCCACGCCCCAGAGAAAGATCAAAACGCAGAAACTGAAAAGAAAATCAACCCAAAAACCCCCGCGTCGCCCCCGCTCTATATTCACGCTGCGGAATCCATCAGGTAGGCACAAAAAATCTTTTCTAAAGAATCATTCGTTCCACCGGCGTAGAAGAGCTCGCGACCGCTACTGACTGACGGCCGCCATGTTCCCCCCCTCCTATCTGGTGATGCAAGAATACCCCTGATGACCCCGGTAAGAAGGCGGGAGCAGGACACATCGGAAGACTGTGATCTTGGAAAGAGGGCTGGAAAGGGGGTTGAGAATCTTAGGCATAAAGTAACCACCACATCAACTAGGGGAAAAAAGGAAAAAAGAGGGAGGGCAAACTCTATTGCAAGTAATACGAGCATAGTAAACAGGTACACGTTAAGGAGCAGAGGGGTTTGGGGCAAGGAGGATCTGGTCGCCCTTAATACTGGGAGCACTATACCTAGAGAGCAAAGGGCCTGTAGAAAAACCAGGGCATAACCCAGAAAAACAAACAAAGAGAAAGCCCGGAAAAATTAAAATCACCCCCTCGCTACGCTCTTATTTTAAGGTACAGGCGCTGGGTCCTCCTATTACAGCAGAAGACCATTCCGGCTCGTATCAACCCCTTAAGAACATATCACTCAGACAAGGGGAAGAAAGTATGGCAACTGGTACCAAGGAAACTGTTGTATTCCGCTTTAGGTGTCCGTATATAGGTTTTCCTGAAACATGTCCTTATATAGGCACAATTCGCATTGCCCTTATATAGGCATAGAATCCCAGTCCTTATTTAGGCATTAGCCGTGCACTCCAAATACATGCATGGTCACCGACATCCGTCCACCCTAACATCACAACGAGTTCTTAGAAACCAGACCCTTAAGCTCTTGGGAGTTCCCCTAGCACAGGATTATTGATTTCTCCAAGAACTCATCTATTATGCATGAACCGCTATACCTTAAGGGTTCATTCCTGACGTCTTCCTCTGTCCGACTTCACGTCAATGCTAACATTCCAAGGCACCTACCAGGTATAAATATACCTTCCCTTGCCCAAGCAAGTTAGAGGAGACCTCGACTTCAGAGGAGCCCGTATCCCGGCCTGACGCACTGAGAAGACGCTGTCATTCCTGCTCGCAGAAGAATCCAGCTTCCAGTGTTCTGACTCCCTTCGCGGGGTGTTAGAGTTGAGATCCGGCAGGAGATTCCCACCTCTCTCATTCTCAAGGTATGGAGCTGACTAGAACCTAGTGGGACTCTTGGCATACTAGACTTAACATACTCTTAGTATACCATACTAGAGAATACTTCACCTACTTCTTACCTTTCCCTACACCTAGACTAGGTTAGGTACATTGGGATAGAACTAGCTTAGAGAAGCATCGTATGAGTACTCACATTTTTAGCTCATGTTATTTATGTACGTGAATATATGCTAAAAGATAATGCTAGCGCAGTATTATTTATTTCTACTGCTTACGCTGTACATTATATATTTTGCATACTGTCTTGTGATCATAACAGCTCATATCTCTTACACGAGAAACAAGACTGTTCAATAAAACCTTTTATTGAAACGCCCGTCTATTCTTTCTGTGTAACTCTGAGGAAACTAAGCATGCACAATTAGCTGAGTGAAACTGTTATCTATTGTTTCCACGATTCTGAGAAGTGTTCCGATTCTAAAGGGAAACAAAGTTGTCATGTTTATGCGGTTGCCAGAAACTACTCCCTTCTTGTTTACAAGGAGTTTCTAGTGGCCTCTGAGTTAGCTGGCACAAAGTAATTAAGTTTAATATACTCGATAGGGACATACCGACCTCAGTCCTATGTCAAACCTATAGGGTATATTATTCCAATGCGCAGAGCCTATTAGGGAAATAGGAACTACACTACATGGCGCCCAACGGTTTGGTAAGGCACTAATTTAACGCTAGATACTGAGTAACTCAGTCGTGCTTTTCTCTCAGAGACCCCTACTCACATACTCCATAAGACGTCTGGAGTGGGTAGGGTTAAATATCCGCCAAAGCTAAATAGGACAAAAAACCTTGAAGGAAACAGTGTTCCAAAATATTGTGCACCTTATCTTTTGTTTCCTTGAAACTTGTTCTACATTTTTCAAAAAACAAATGCCCAATCACGGGGACAATGACAACGAGAACGGTGTAGCTGCGGCTCAACCAGTCGTAACAGCTTTTAACTTTACAGGTTTAAATGAAACCGAGGAGGGTGTTATAGACATCGCTCCAAACTTAAGAAGCGTCATCACTCTAAAACTTATAAAACACGGCCTACCACCAAGAGGAGGTAGAGCAGTTTTCGTGATAGAGGCACACGAATCCTTTCAGACAGAGGTATTCTATTCATGGATAGTATTCCCAGAATCAAATCCAGTAACAAGACTGTTTCACTTCTACAAAGAAGATGAACCACCAGAGGAATATATTCCTTTCGAGGATATTGAAATTCCACTAACATACCAGGAGCATCAGCTCTGGTTTAAAGGCGCCCTAAAACATCACAGAAACATTACCAGGCTCGGTCCACTAGGTAGACCAGGAGCAACATGGCCGATTCTAGCCGGCTACACTCCTCATCCTGACCTCGATATAATGTCAGATGAGGAATTACTTACTCAACTTACAGAGTTAATAAAAATTTACAGACAATTAGTCCAATATGTCATGCGGACTTTCACAGTCCAACCACCATTGACCATTCCAAATCAAATCCCTCAACAGGGGAATACACTAGAAAATTACACCACAGACTTTATATGCAGTCAGGGGTAAAATGCCCACAAAACGTGAGCAAATTCCTTTATGGATAGCTCAAAAAATTACTCAAATTGAAGCAGTATTTCCAAATACTAGCCCTTATGAGAAACACAGAATCCTAACAATCTGTTTACCAATGGGGATCACACCACAACTGGAAGATTGCACCACTTAGGGCGCAGTCTTTGCTGCAATCTATACTAAAACACATGGTGTTCCGTCAATTGCAGTAATACCAGATGTCCTGAAACAAATTGAAAACGAATACAGGGCAGAACCTGCTCTGAATTTAGGTATGAAATTACTGAAAAACTTCGACCAGGTCTCAACAATAATATTATCAAATATTAAAGGAGAGGCAGCATCAGTGGCGATCCGCCAACGCTTAAGGGAATTTGATGTAACAGAACATCAAACTGAACTACCCAGAATAATAGAACAATCTTATGCAGAATTAGGCAGAGATAGTTTGGGTGGAAAACCTTTGAAGCCAAAACTATCTGAAAGTCTTGAGAAGGACTCTATTAAACAAACTCCTACATCTTCTAAAAAGAAGTGGGAAACTAATAAACAAAATTCAAACGAGAAACGTTCTCAATCCCGAGGTAGGTCTCCTCAAAAGGAGCCCTCTGAAAGGAGGTCTAACCTCAGGAATAGGGATAATTTAAGAAAGCCTGACAGGTATCAAGATACCGATACACGTTCCTCTCGTACCTTTCAGATATCGTCACAGACATCGGAAAGAAGAGGACGGTCAGAACATAGAGAAGAATGCATGAAATCCAAAGACGACAAACACGTTCAGAAAAATAAATCAAAACCTCAATTCACAAAAAAGAAGGTAGCAGGTCTGAAGATCAGACATGCCGAGAATACTGAGAACACAGCTCAAGAACGGAGAATGGGCTCAGACAATGCTGGACAGTGCAGCAGAAGTCACAATAGCTCGCCAGAACCTGAAGGAACTTCTGGAGACAGTGGACTTGAATGAGTACATCACAGTAGGGACTGTAGACACCAGGGTTAGTACTCCACAAAAGTTATATGAAATAACACTCTGAATGGAGGGAGACATACCAAGAAAAGTGAAAATACTCTTTTGGGAGAAACTTTCAAGGGGTTATGATATACTTCTAGCAGAAAAAGACTGGCCACCACAATTTGTCATGGAGTGCCCACATGGTGAGGACATTGTTATTCCTGCCTTCTCCAACCATATTCCAATTCACCTAAAATATACTTATGCCAGGAAATGGGCAGTTGCCTAGGCCCCAGCATTATACAAAAATCACGTAGGATGGGATGAGGACTCACCTCACCACAAAATACATCTAAAAAATGAACCTACTGCACAAAGGCAGTACCCAATAAAGCAAGAAGCTAAAAAACAGGTCAGGGAGATCTTAGATCAACTTGTATACCAAGGGGTGATTGAAACATGCACCTCCTCAATGAACAATCCTTTGTTTCCTGTCTCCAAACCAGACAATACATATCGTCTAGTTTTGGATTACAGACACTTGAACACTTGTTCTAAAACATTTGCAGTGCAAAATGCACATAGTACAGCATTAATGAATAACATTGTGCGCAAAAATACAAAACCACATTAGACATTTCAACTGGTTTCTTTTGTCAAAACATAGCACCTGAAAGCAGGTACTTAACAGCTTTCTCAATAATGGGGACCCAGCGTCAATTTTGTAGACTCCCACAAGGGTTCAAAAACAGCCCAGGGTTATTCTCAGCGAGGGTAACAGAGTTACTACAAATTTATGATAATGAGGCATTGTCATACGTCGATGACATCTATCTGACAGACGATGACCTAGATAGGCACTTGAACAGGGTGAGTACCATTATATTGGGCTTCGCCTCTGAGGGCTATAAATTCAACTTTAAAAATCCAGAATTGCCCATCTCAATGTCCTTTTCCTAGGATATGAGCTTTCAAGTGAAGGCAAGAGCCTGGCAGCAAACTTTCTAGAAAAGTGGGCGCTGCTCCAACCTCCAAAAACGCTGAAAAACTTACAATCCATCTTGGGTTTCCTAAATTTTGGAAGGACATACATTCTACATTACGCAGAAAGGGTTAAACCTCTCTACGAATTAATCAAACCTGATTTTTCAATCAAACATTGGACACAGGAACACACAGAAATCTTGCGTTCACTCCAAGCTAACATGTTAGCAACAAATCACTTACAAACATGCGTAAGTCAACGCAATTTAGTGATCCAAATAATTTCGGGTCAATGCAGATTCACCTACTTAACATTTAATGAGGGTGAAAAAGTACCAATAGCATACAAATCACATTTGTATACACAAGCAGAAATGCGTTTCACTTCAACAGAAAAATACTGACAGCAGTTCAAACCGCTGTAGCAAAAGAAAGAGCTCTAGCCCAAGGGAAACGCATTATTGTCGTAACTCCAGTACCAGCCTTAGAGGCGGTTACAAAAGCGAGCATTCCAAATGCAAAAGCTTTACATCCTAGATGGATACAATGGGTTAATTCTCTTGCTGCAACAGATGTTGAATATGTTTTTGATCCTGATCTAAAAACACAAGCGTTCCTGCAATATGAACATGAATGTCCTCTGCCCACTGAAATTTTGCCTCTCAATCAGTACGAATTTTTAATTTACACTGACGGAGCCGCACAACCCGCTACAGGGAGTAAGCAAGCTTACATTGCAGCGTGCGCAATCGTTAAAGGTCGCATGTAAGATGGTAACTTCAGACCGATGGTCACTAAAACTCAATCTCTAGGAGATTGCACAGCTCAGCGAGCTGAACTACAAGCATTCAAACTGGCACTTGAAAGTACAGATCGCGAATTCCCCACACTAATAGTGTGTGATTCTTTCTACTGTGTTCAGTCGTATAATGAATATATACAAACCTGGCTTGAAAACGGGTTCAAAGATGCAAAAGGTGGCACAATAAAGCATAAAACGCTTTGGGAACAAGTAGTTCAGTTAAAAAACGAACTACCAAAGGCTCACGTGATACACACGCTGAGTCATCAACGTGATGGCGTTCACGTTGCAGGGAATTCATTGGCTGACGAAGCCGCAAAGGGGGCTGTTCAGACGGCTTCCGTAGCTGCGATCACTCGTTCAAAACGAGAATAGACAGTGAGATATTGTTGGCTGTCAATGCTTCAAGCAAAGGCAGTGGTGCAGCGTTACCAAAGAAGTTTCCACTCAAGTACTCTTATGTAATTGATGCGAACAACGTTCCTTTGCTCGAATCCCTGGAGTGGGGATAGGGTAATTCCAAACATGGAACGTAGAGCAGCTTTGATTTATGAAGCACATCTGGGGGAGGGTCTGTCACATCAAGGGATCTCTAAAACAATATTAACATTAAAAGAGATGTACTGGTGGCCTGGAATGAATACACAGATTCACATCTTCATCGATGACTGCATAGACTGCAATAGACAGCGTGATGCAGAACGCCACCAGACACCATGCTACGAAGTAGCCTGCCCAGTACAGACACCATTGTTAGACAGCATTAGACTATCTACGCGCAGGCGTCCTTTTGGACAAATGCAATCCCACAAATACTAAGTCAAGGTTCCTATGGATATGGCCTCAGCGCTCGGCTGACGCTTGAACTGTTATAAAAGATTTGCGAGTCTTTATCGGCACATACGCAATTGGCACACTACATTCTGACCAGGGCCCTGCGTTTAGCTCTCGGGCTTACAAAGAAGCCATGGCGAGGTTGGGCGTAGCATTGCGGTACTCCTCTCCATTTCATCCTGAGGGAAATTCTGTTGTGGAAAGGAAAAACTGGGACATAAAGCAGTCTATAACAGCTAGAGTATTAGGTTCGGGTGATGGGTGGGTCAAATATCTTTATGGGGTCCAACGCTCATTAAATAATTTGCCAAGAAGTTCTCTGGGGGGTCACTCCATATGAGGTCCTATTTGGGACAAGAATGTGGGTTCCTGATCTCGAATGTAAAGGCACAGTGGTGGAAAATAAACCCTTTGAAATCACAGATCGTTTGGCTGTTTTACAGGATCTAAATGAACTAAGATCAAAACACAGCAACGTGTTCCTGAAGCCAACCACCACTGGGGAAAAACCGGCAGTCCCAGCAAGGCCTGTCTGGATCCCAAAAGTTGGGGATCTAGTCAGAGAGAAGATTGCGGACAAGAAGGAATTTGGACCTTCTTACAGACAACCAGTACCTGTCCTAGCCGTCCACGGAACAAGAACAGTACTTCTGCCGCCCCTTGCTGGAAAAAAGGAGAAAAGATTTGTGTCAATCGACCTCATCAAACCACAGTATGTGGCCAATACTAAATAGTAGGCCTCGTGGACTCCGACCTAGTAGCAGACGCACTCCTCTCGCTACTATCCAAGAGGTTCAGACTGAAAGAGAATTCAGCAATAACAGATGAAGGACTAAGCAACAATGCTATGGAACTCATCCCTCTTGAAACTCAAGTAACAGTTCGTCCAAATACAACTGTCTACACCAACGTAACAAGTGATCAACTGGTTCCAGCGATTTCAACAAATCCTGATGCAATTCCAACAATTGACTGAACTGCTTCTGGCTACTTCATTAACTTTGATACGTTTTCTGAGGATCTGAGTGAACCTGAAACAACGCCAGCATCAAAAACTTTCAAACAGCAAGTACAAGACTTTTTTCATTTTCTGAAAAAGACTTATCTGGTTTCACCATGGATTGAACTGTGGATTATTTCTGGAATATTTTTATTTCTGCTTTGGCTAGCTTTGGTTATGACTATCAGCATGCTTATAAATGGCAGATACATCCGTTTGGACACTGAAAGTAAAAATGTGAACTTACTTTTGAAACCACACAAATCATCCCATCGTGAAGCAAGAGACTTGTCAGCAGTGAACATCACTGCCGTTCCTATACAGGATGGTATAGTGTGGGACAAAACCGATTTCGATATCTTCGGCCCTACGGAACTTTTGAACACTCCACATTTATTTAAAATTTCACTAAGTGATTTTATTACCTCCAGTACCTATTCTGATGATTGGGGCTTTGAGACTGTAAATGATATGATGTCTGATCTAGAAAAGTCTGCTGCATTCTCTAACAATGAATACTTAGAGGGTTCATCAGACTACGAACAGCTTTATTGCTATAACCATTATGGTCATCATTTCTTGCATAAATCTGCAACACCTAGAAATGTGTTTATGTTTAACCAATGGGAACATTGTCCTACACCACCAAGGGGTAGTTCAAAAACGTTTGCTAAAAAGTTTCCATATTTTTCAGGGTACAATACATCTGTTCCAGAAACATTTTACTATAAAAATGTAAACAAAACAGGACAGAAAATTATGTTGACAAATACTAAACAGATTTACTCTGCAGCATTTATTACCCAATTGTCTAGACATGGATTTGAATTTTGGAAAGACACAATAGACACAAAATCTGTCTGGGGTTCTAAAGAATGGCAAGTACAGGGGATAGAAGCTTTGTTTAGAGCATGTATCATCCCTCAGCAAATAATGTTTTTGAATAACACTGTGCAACAAACGTCTTGCCTTGGTTTAGCCAAGATCAAAGACATGAAAACACCTTCTGTACCAACACCTGCAAGTAATGACACTACACAGGCAGCGGTTACAGTTGACACAATACTACAAACCAACAGAACAGAGCCTGATTGGAAAAACTGGTTACTCTGGTCTACAGACACAAACATCTGTCAAGAAAGATTCCTGAATAGAAGACAGGGCTTTACTATCCATAGGCCAGACCCACGATACGTTCAAAGACAACATCCGGGGGTAGTAACAACATACAGTGTAGGAAAATTGTGCCTCGACTGGCTACAAAAATCTACACTACAGGATGTGAAACAACACTTATCTTTACTTAAAGAAGACGCAGACCTTAGGGAATTCTTGCTAGGACCAAGAAAACCGCGTCAAAAACATTTCATATATGCCGGCATTTATGCTGCTTATAATGAAGTATGGAAGGTTTCACAGGCAGAGGTCGCAGAACGAATACGTGAACTTGATCGTATTAACTTAGAGAAATCTCTCACTGTGGTCGACAATGGGTTAACAACTTTGTCATCCAGAATTTATTCATTGGACAACATTGTATCCTCTGCTATTGACATACTGGAACAAGATTTAGCCATGTTACAACAAGGCCAATCTCAGTTACGTTCTATTATGTTATTAAGCTGGTCGCTGCAATCTTTGCGTGCGGGCTATGTGCCTTGGCGTTTTATCAACACGTCAGCTCTGTTTGCAGAATACAATCTAACTGATAAACAGATCGAACTGGCACAAAGGGGAGCAAAGTATACAGTGCTGAGCATTGAAAAACTGGAAAAATTACCATTCACAGTGGCAGAAAAAACCGCTACAGAATGGCTTATCCATGGCAAAATCACTCTGCCTGTCACTACTTTTCAGTTTCAGTATTGCCTCAAACAATACAATGCAAGCAGGCAAATATGAAAGGTTGGGTAAAGAATACATTAAGACATCCTGGGATTTACCTTACGAATACAGATGTTGGAGTGGGGATCGTGAAGTGTTTCTAAGCGGTACACACTGTGAAAATGCACTAAGCGGTTCACTCATATGTCAGGACATTTCTTTACACGGGGCTTGGAATGGTTCTGTGGCAAATTTGTCCTGCCACCAGCAGGGTACACCAGCTACTGTGATTAATCCAATGTTTGGCCAACTTTCTAACGGGAGTTACCTCATGTTCAATGATCAGAGTTGCTGTGGCATGTTGCCAGGCATCCCATATCTGGTAACGGTCGACTCCAGGGTCACTTGCTGTATGCAAGTATTGTTCCACCCAATAGACACAGTCAGGGAGTCGCCTTTATGGCCTTCATTGAATGTTTCTTTTATACGTTTTGATACTTTAAGCAGAATGAAAGCCATGCTTTTGCAACAGACCGTGCCTTTGACCTCAGCCAAAGAAATCTATGATTTACAAATTGCAAGGACTTCGGCTGAGTACAGGCTTTAATTCGTACAAACTGCCCTATACATTTCGCAGAAATGATGGGACGTATCTTTAACATGTCTGATACGAGCGGTATTGTGCATGTATTTAAGACCATCTCTTCAGGACTGTTAGCACCCTTCCAGGCAGTCCTCAGAATCATCCCAAACTTCGCACATTCGGTGTTTGGTGGTGTGCCATTAATTCTAGCACTTGTTGCAGGAATCCTATTTCTATTCCTACTATTACGCTATGGCAAGCCTATCCACCGACATCACTCCGAGCGATGTGGAGAAAGCTCTCCTAGAACGGAAGTGCCGTGAGCGCATAGTGCAACTTTTGGGCATACCTCGTCTACGGGAACTTAATACAACATGGTTTCTGTCATTCAGACCAATCTGGCAAGATTGCATCTTACCTGTTCTACGCTGCCTGCTTTGCGGTGAAGAATGCGTGTTAGACACCTGTCTAACACTCCCACCAGTCATGCCAACGTATATCGATACTCTGCTGGACCCGGTAACGGCCCATGCTCTGTGTTGTCCCCAGAGGCTACCAATCCTGATGACGGCATTCATTGAGATCTCACAGACGCTTCCTGCTGCTGCTGAGGTACGAGATGGATCAACAGGCATACAGGTAACAACGGACGTGAACATTGCTGCGGCATCTTATGCTGAGGGCGATGCTTCACATCTCTGTGCAGTTAACCTTCTAAATGAGGTATTCCAACTGTCACCGACATCGGTAGACGATCTTTTGTCTACAGAAATAGATGATTTCATGTTTACACCAGACCCATACACTGACTTTGATTCGGCTCACAGTGTACCAGGGACGCAATGAATTTGGCCTTCATATTTTCAAACTTGGAACTCTTCCTAAAATTGAACTTTTTCTTTTTTTTGAAAATACATGGCAAAACAATCTGTTTACAGTAGAACTATTCTTATAAAACGGACTTCTTTGAATACTTCCAGGGACACATTGTCACCTTATTTGTCTAAAATTTCATTTAATACCATGATATGCAATGGCTTTGATTTTTGAAAACTTGTCAACCATTTCATCATATGTATATATTTCTGTTTATTCATTCATGTTGCATTTATTTCCTATATATGCTTAGAATGAAAATATGCTTTAAAATGTACAGTACCTATTGCATTCAACAGTTTATTTTAAACTTCTTTTAATATGCTTTTAGAAATGTTTTTAGCAACATGTGGTACTCAGTTTAATGTTTAGCATTTAGTATTATCGTTCATTCGAAAGTGGAGT
Organism: Calotriton arnoldi; assembly: GCA_963921515.1. NCBI lineage: Eukaryota > Metazoa > Chordata > Amphibia > Caudata > Salamandridae > Calotriton > Calotriton arnoldi. Next base: position 1,239,360 of record CAWUFW010005103.1, on the reverse strand, counting down.
GGGTGTTGTATTCCGCTTTAGGTGTCCGTATATAGGTTTTCCTGAAACATGTCCTTATATAGACACAATTCGCATTGCCCTTATATAGGCATAGAATCCCAGTCCTTTTTTAGGCATTAGCCGTGCACTCCAAATACAGGCATGGTCACCGACATCCGTCCACCCTAACGTCACAACGAGGTCTTAGAAACCAGACCCTTAAGCTCTTGGGAGTTCCCCTAGCACAGGATTATTGATTTCTCCAAGAACTCATCTATTATGCATGAACCGCTATACCTTAAGGGTTCATTCCTGACGTCTTCCTCTGTCCGACTTCACGTCAATGCTAACATTCCAAGGCACCTACCAGGTATAAATATACCTTCCCTTGCCCAAGCAAGTTAGAGGAGACCTCGACTTCAGAGGAGCCCGTATCCCGGCCTGACGCACTGAGAAGACGCTGTCATTCCTGCTTGCAGAAAAATCCAGCTTCCAGTGTTCTGACTCCCTTCGCGGGGTGTTAGAGTTGAGATCCGGCAGGAGATTCCCACCTCTCTCATTCTCAAGGTATGGAGCTGACTAGAACCTAGAGGGACTCTTGGCATACTAGACTTAACATACTCTTAGTATACCAAACTAGAGAATACTTCACCTACTTCTTACCTTTCCCTACACCTAGACTAGGTTAGGTACATTGGGATAGAACTAGCTTAGAGAAGCATTGTCTTGTGATCATAACAGCTCATATCTCTTACACGAGAAACAAGACTGTTCAATAAAACCTTTTTATTGAAACGCCCGTCTATTCTTTCTGTGTAACTCTGAGGAAACTAAGCACGCACGATTAGCTGAGTGAAACTGTTATATATTGTTTCCACGATTCTGAGAAGTGTTCCGATTCTAAAAGGGAAACAAAGTTGTCATGTTTATGCGGTTGCCAGAAACTACTCCCTTCTTGTTTACAAGGAGTTTCTAGTGGCCTCTGAGTTAGCTGGCACAAAGTAATTAAGTTTAATATACTCGATAGGGACATACCAACCTCAGTCCTATGTCCAACCTGTAGGGTATATTATTCCAATGCGCAGAGCCTGTTAGGGAAATAGGAACTACACTACAAAACAATGCCAAACCAGATTTTACTAGAAAATAGATTTGACCCTTTAGTAGACATGGAAGATAGTTCGGCCTTGATCCCAGATAATATAGGCCCCACTACTAAACAGAGCTCTATGGTCACTCTGTCTTTTTTAGAACCTCAACTGCAGGTCATTTCGGGCGATCCTTTAAGGACGACGGCCCAATCTAGTCCCTCTGGTTTGGAAGACACAATGTCGGTTCTGTTACCTGAAATAAGGGAGAGATTCGCCATTTCCAAAACTAACCAACAGAAAACACAAGGGCATTGTGAAGCTATGGAAGAAAAAATCAACAGTTTGGTAGACAGAGTAGGGGCTATGGAAACTGCATATAAGGAGGTTTCTATGAAGGTGGATTTTAATGAATAAGAGATTCTGAAGTTGAAGAAAAGCGAACAAGAGTTCAGAGATAAGTTAGAAGCCCTTGAAAACAATGCAAGGAGGAACAACATAAGAATCTTAAATGTTCCTGAGGGTCTTGAAGGAGGGAATTTCAAGGCCTTTGTAATTTCTCTTCTAAAGGAGCATAATATGGAGCTTGAACAAACTACGTTAGAAGAGGATATACAAAGAGTTCATCGAGACCCTTTTTTGCTCCGTGTAGGCAGGAAAAAAGCAAGAAGGATTCTTGTGAATTTCAAAACCAACTCATTAAAAGAAGGCATCTTCACTGGAGCATTAAAGGCTGGATCATACAGGAAAAATGACTGGTCTTTCCGTATAAGGTCTGATATTTCCCGCACAACTCTTGACAGGCAGTGGGAGCTCGGTAAATATATCCAGGAACTAAGAGATCTTGGCGCCACTGCAAATATTCAGTTCCCGGCATCCCTGAGGGTCATGATAAATAATAAGATGCATAACTTCAGGGATCCAAATGAGGTGAAAGTTTTTATAGAGCAGATTAAGGCACAAATGGTATAGCAATTACCTAAATTCGACCATCAGGACGTAGGAGAGTTCATATGAGGTGTCTATGGTATACCTCTAGTTGTCAGGGAGGGTCCCCAGGAGATGGGGAGGGTCACAGGTATAATAAGTAAGTTGAGGAAAATACAAAAAAAAGATTCACAAGGGGTGGGGGAGCATGTGGGAGAAAATAAAAAAAAGGTCCTCTTATGTCATTTTTTGTTAGTTTTATTTGTGTTGCGGCTGCCTTTTCCTCATGAGCGATTGAGTCACCTAGATCATTGTAGGAGTACCATCCCATTTTATGGCAGGTCTAGATAACCCTAGATTTATAAAAATCTTATTGTGGAATGTTAACGGGCTGAGGGTGGTACCAAGAAGGAGAAGGATACTGGAGTACCTGAAGCTGTGTGATTCAGAGGTTATCCTTATTCAAGAATCTCATCTTTTAAAAGAAGAATGGTTGGAAATTCTAAAAAGTCAACCATGGATAGAGCATTGCATATGCACTACACAATCGGCTACAGTAAAAGGGGTGGCAATTTTGTTTAAAAAATCTTCCCAAAGTATCTTAGGCGAAACCATTATAGATTCATCAGGTAGATGGGTAATCACTAAGGCAAGGATCCAGGGAATATGGCTTGCCTTTGTTGGGTCTTATGGTCCAAACCTGGATGACCCCATGCCCCTACGTACTTTATTCTTACATTTAATTGAGCTAAATGAACCTATTATCATGGGGGGTGATTTCAATGTAGTCCTTGACTTAGCCCAGGACACAACTTCTAAGAGGGCAGCTGTTACTGTTCCTAAAATGAGAGCAGCCCTAAGGGACATAATCCAGGATTTGGGCCTTGTTGACATTTGGACGCTTAAGGGCGTAAAGAGGGGGGCAGAGCCGGGTAAATACACTTTTTACAATAAAAAACATGGTCACCGATCTAGGATAGACTTTTTTTTGGTAGCCGCCGCCATCAGTAGCCATATCAAGAGTGTCTCCCATATTCCGGAGCATCTATCCGACCATTCGGCAGTTTCTCTTCAACTTTCGGTCAAAGATAAGGCACCTGAACGGCGCTGGACTTTGAATCGATCTTTACTTCTAGATGCTTCAGTAATTGATATTTTGAAAAAGTCAACGAATTAGGTTTTTTTCTTTAATCTCGACTCAGCCCCTTTAAACAAGGTATGGGATACATATAAGGCTTATCTTAGAGGCATGTTAGTCAGCATTAACGCATCACATAATAAAAAGGTCAAGAACGAGGTTAAATCATTAGAAGAATCAATTAAAACAATACAAGGTAATATAGGGCGCACCTCAAACTCATCTAACAATTCAGGTCGAGAAACGGAGCTAGCAAAAGCAAAGGCTAATTTAGCTGATTACTTGGAAATTAAGGTAAAACAAAAATGGGAAGCAAGTAAACTTGCTAATTACGAATACGGGGAAGGATGTGGCAAACGTTTGGCCTGGAAGGCTAAAGCTAACCAGGCTAGGAACTCTATTAAAGAACTAAAATGCCAATCCACTGGTAATATCATCACTGAGGATGGGGGGATTGACCATGCTTTCGTCCAATTTTTCCAAGAATTATATACAGAGGACATAGATCCGAATAAGGATCATATAACAGCATTTTTTCGCGATTTGGATCTCCCATTCCTTAGTGATGAAACTAGAGATGAACTATCTGCCCCCTTTACAATAGAAGAAGTTTATAGTGCAATAAAAAGCTTAAAAAAAGGCAAGGCTGCAGGGCCTGATGCCCTCCCAAATGAAATTTATTCTCATTTGAAAGAAGAGTTGGCTCCTATTTTGCTTAATCTTTTTAACTCGGTTTATATCCTAATACAAGAGCTTCCTCCTTCTTGGGACCTAGCTACTATAATTATCCTTCTTAAGCCCAATAGAAATCCAAGGGCTTGTGAATCGTATAGGCCGATCTCCCTTCTCAACAGTGACTATAAACTGTATACACAGATACTCACTAAAAGGTTAGATCGGATGGTCAGCTCTTTGATTCATAGTGATCAGAAGGGCTTCATGAAGGGGAGGCATCTACATGATTTGACTCATGACTTAATTGGCTCAATAGACCTAGCAACAGAACATGGCAGACCCCTAACCGTGATGACATGTGACGCTGCTAAAGCGTTTGACAGGGTCAGTTGGCCCTTTCTTCAGGAGGTGATTCAGCGTTTTAACCTGGGCCATACTTTTGTTTCTGCAATTAGAGCTCTTTATAAAAACCCATCCGCCCGAGTACTAGTAAATGGCAATTTATCTAAGCAAGTTAAAATAGGAAGGGGTACCAGACAGGGTTGTCCCCTTTCTCCCTTGTTATTTAATTTGTATATCGAGCCACTTGCTATTAAATTAAGGGCATGCAGGAATATTATACCATTCTCCTGCAACGGGTGGGAAAAGAAAATAGGGCTTTACGCAGATGACTTGATGATTTTTACTGGTCAGCTACTTTTGTCAATTGCAGCTATATGGGAAATGTTAGAGAGCTTCGGCAAAATATCTGGTTATGCTGTTAATCCAATGAAGACAGAGATCATGCAATGGAATACAAACTACCAGAGTGACTTAGTCAGGCAAAATATCAGATACTTAGGGATTGAAGTGGTCCAGAAACTGGAGTCATTAGCAAAAGTGAACTTTGATAAGGTCACCTCCAAAGTCAAGAAACAACTACAGCAGTGGGAATCTTTACCTTTATCTTTTCTGGGCAAGTCTAACCTTTTAAAAATGGCAATCCTACCTAAATATACCTTCCTATTTAATTCAATTCCCTTAGAATTTAAGAAGGAATGGATAAATAAAGTGCAAGGATTCTTTTCTAGTTTTATCTGGGGGAATAAAAGACCTAGAATAGCCTGGCAGAAGTTTAGGGAGAAAAAGGAAAATGGGGGTATAGCAAGCCCAGATCTTCTCCAATACCAGAGAGCTTTCCATCTAAAAATCTTCAGGCAATTGCTAAAAGATACCCCTGACCTTTCACCACTTTTCCGAGCACTCACGTTCGGCCCTCTGGACCTATCCAGCTTCTTTCTTTTCAAATTCGGAGATCCGAAGTTTTTTAAAAAGGTGAGACTAAAGATACTTCAGGCGGCATGTAAAGTATGGTCTCAAATCAGGGGTATACTACAGATCCCATATTACAGCTATTACGCCCCATCTGGAGATCACCTGGAACACCAGCTTGTCTACAAGACTCTCTTGCAGCTCCAATAAAAGAAAAAGGAATTCTTAGATGGGGTCAATTGTTAGAGGGTCTGGACCTAATTTCTTGGCAAAAAATGCAAGAGATCTCAGAAGGCTCCGTATCCAAATTTAAGTATTATCAACTATTAAGTTGGGTCAAAGCTTCAAGAAAAGGGGGAAGGGGTAATAAGTCTTGCGAATTTAAAATAGTTTCGTGCCTATCGGGTCAAAAGGAAGTTTCAGTATGGTACCGGATGATGATACAGCCTTTAGAAGACCCACATGCCTGGTTTAAAGTGACTTGGAGGAAGGAACTGCAGGAATATGATCTTGATACATTATGGCAAGTATCTTTATCTCTCTTATGGCATAGTGTGAAGTCTGCACCTCAAAGAAAAAAACACTTATTTACCATTCACAAGGCATACTGGACCCCCGAAGACTTGCCAAAATGGGCCTGCAAGCTGTGAGGAATTGTCCAAAGTGCAGTGAAATAAATGCAGACGAAGCGCACATGTTTTGGAGGGGCCCTTCCATCCAAGTCTTCTGGCAGAAAGTGGGAGCAACGCTGTCAGGTATTTTGGGGCAAGAAATTAAGGTGAGTCTTGCATTGGTTATTTTTGGGGTAATTCCGGATGAAGAGCACATAAACATTTTATCTAAACAATATAAAGCACTTATTTTTATTTTTATTCTTCTGGCGCGCAGAGAGCTGTGCATTAAATGGATTTCACCTGTTGCTCCTCTTGAATGCGAGTGGCTCAACTCGATACATAGAATAGCTAAAATGGATAGGGCAACCTTTAATTCGAAAAGAACAAAATTCTGGAGCTTGTGGGATAATTGGTGCAAGACAGCATTTCCCTAAACAAGATATTTGCTTATGATGTTATTTTACCTTCTGGTTTTTGTCTTTTATCTTTTTTTTCTTTCTCCTTTTTATTATTTTCTTAGAGACATATCATTCGGTGTATAATCAGTCCTATGATTAATAATCAGCATTACAGGTTGTTTGGGATTACCCAGGAGTGTCCAAGACGGATTGGCAGTTCTGGCGAGGTAAATCCGTAAGTACCTGTTGTTTTAGAGTAAAAGGAAAGGCGGCTAGGCTTGGGGGAGCACGAGATGTAGCACATCTCCTCCTTATAGGAGTGATCGGGCACCCCATACATTGCATGCCTGAGAATAAGCTGGAATTCCATTTTATCTCCAATTATAAACTGATGTGACGAATGAGGACATAAAAAAAAAAAAAAAAAAAAGCTTCAACATTTCTCATGTGGTTCATTCAACGCAGTATTCACCATTTTTTTAAATCATTTCTTTATCAGAGACTCCAACTCTGTTCTCGTAATAGAGACCTCAGACTGCTTCAACAGAAGGTTCCTCATTTTTTTTTTCCTCAGCACTTTTTCTAGGCTCCATTACGACCTGCAGAGACTTTTCCATCAGTATGGCTAGCACTGACTTCAGCTGTACTCTGTATGCCACCCAGCTGTAGTAAGGCGGCTCCTTCTGAGGGAACAATAATTAGACAATTAGTTAACTTGCTATAAACAGGAGCCTACTTTAGGACTTCCCTCATTTCATATTCTGTTTGTTTAGCCAGCAGCCATGCTGTTCAGATGGAGATTTTAAAATGTAACTTATGCCCTTTGTTTTAGAGCAAATACTTCATTGGAAAACCAGGGCTTGAACCCATAACCTTCAGAGTCGAGAGTCTAAGACCTTGCCAATAGGCCACAAATTACTCTTTGCCCATCTCATTACAGTGTTACCCCGCTGTTTAAAGGTATCTATTGCCCCCCCCCCGTGCATCATCCTAGGCTAGTATCTGACAGTGAGGGACAGTTTTGGACTCGGAACTGACCACTGCGGTTTGCACGCTGCCACAGAGGCCGCCGTCTCACCGTTCCCTGCCTCAGCCTAGCACATGAGTGATGAGCTTCATACTGCTGGGAAGTGCCCCCAGCCCCACTGGCCACACAAACATAAAAATTCAAACAATACATTCACAGGGGCATATTTACAAGGGGATATCACCACCAGAACGTCACTTTTAATGATGTTCTGGTGGCGATATCCCCTTCTCCTTTTTTACAAAGTGGCGTTATGCCACTTAATGTGGCCACTTAATGTGTGCTGCCCTGTAAATGCGGCCCCTTTTCATGCTTCACTTAGCGTGAAAGGGGCATGCAATGGGTGTTGCAGTTGACGTCCCGCCTCAACACCTGAAGCTTTTTGACGCTGCCCCATATTTACAAGACTGGGGCAGCACCAAAAACTAAGACCAGGGAATACCTAGTCTTAGACTAGCGATACGAGGAAAAATGATTAATTTCTCCTCGTATTTTGCTCTTTCTATGTGTGCTGCATTCTGCAGCACACATAGAAACAGCAGATCGCCTTTAAAGATTGTTTATGTGAAGGAAGATGTCCCTTCCTGCATGTCAACAATCGCCCCTGTAGCGCAGGCACCCTTGCAACATGGCGCAAGGGTGCCTGCGCTGGTGCTAAGCAGCTTTTTTAGCACTAGGGGAAACACTGGGGTGCGCATGGTTTTGTAAATACGGCACATCCCTGCGATTAAAAAATGTTGGAGTGCTGCGTTACCAATTTTGGAGTAACACCGCGCTCCGACATTTTATTGTAAATATCCTCCACAGGTTCTTACCCTACTGAGACATGTAAAATCGCCAGGACGCCTACACAGTGACCGAGCAGAAAGTGCTGGGCGACAGGGAGGGGCTTTAAGGGTAGTCAAGAAAAGAATAGAAGGACTAACCTATATATCACTGGGCATGCAAGGGCACTGGCAGGGAGGACTGAGCCTCATTCATCAGGAGTGGGACAAAGAGCGCTGTTGAGGAGGTAATGCACAATTCAAAGTGTAAAGATATTTCTTTTTTCAGGCAGTCTCTGCAGAAGTCAAAAGGACAACAAAGGTTTCCACTGCCTGCCTGATGTGCTATGGCTCTGGTCGCACCGTAGAACTAGCCTATACTTTGCAATGTGCTGGATGTCTCAATTTAGTATGGTACAAAGAGGCTGGTTGCAAGGTTTTGCAGATGTAGATCTTATGTTAGCTGAGCTTGTAGAGCATGCTGTTGCTCAGTAAAGGGTGTCTTGTGCTTGACTATTGAGAAAAACAGACTATGAAAAGAAAAACAGACAAGTCCAGTTTTTTCTTGAATTGTTGAAAATCACTTTTAGTTGCAAATGGAAAACCAGCTTATCTCGTCTTAAAGGAGCCAGGTAAGATAAAACCCGTCTTCTGCAGCAACTACGTTTGATACGTGGGACTGCCAGAATTTCAGCATTAGCAGATCATCATGCTCTTTTGGAAACATACAGCTGGATGGAGCCGTAAAAATACTTGAGACCAGTGCCATGTACAGATTTGTTAACCAAACAGAGGATTTAAAAACGACTCTTTTCCAGTGACGGCTCCTCCACTAAGGCGGAAGCGCAACCCCCACTGCTTCAGCTGCAAGCTGAATACAAAAAATAAAATGATAATAATGTTCGTTATTATCATTTTGTTTCTTGTATTCAGCTTGCAGCTGAAGCCAGGCGGGCGGTCCTGGGCTCCCCGCGTCACAGGGGGAGGAGTGGTGGCAGCACCTAAAGTGCACATGACCAGTGTTTAATTTGTAAAATATTAAGTGCCAGGGTTCTGACCAGGAGGCCACTGATTGCACCACCCATCGCCCTTATGATTGCTGCCAAAACAACTACTAACCATCTCTCTCGCATGTAAATGCGACAGTTCAGATTATTCCAGGTCCCCAAAGCTAAAGGAATGGCTGGGGAGGCAGGGATTAGCAATTTGTAATGTATATTGTATTCCTAAACAACCGTTGTTCTGCTCATCTCTAAATTAATTGAGCAGCGCCACCGTGTGGTACACTGTTCTAAGTATGGTGTTGACATTAGTTGCCAGTGCCGAGCACTGGAAACCAATTAAGTGCCGGTGCTGAGCACCAGAAAGCACCGGCTCAAATTAAGCACTGCGCATGACGCATTGGCTGGCCATCTCGGGACGGCCAAAGTGTCATGTGCACTCTGCATGTTCTTCATGCAGGCTGTGTTACAGCCTGGGTGGAGAACATACACTGCCTGCCAGCCCCTGTCTGAGTGCCGAACCACGGCGCTCAGACCAATCACAATGCTGCTAAGGCAGGGTTGTGATTTGGTCAGGGGATTCAGGGAGGCTGTGTGCTTCCTGCTGAGAGGAGGATGGAGAAAGAAGAGGAGGCGGACAGTGCTAAGGAGGTAAGTGCTATTTTATTTATTGTTCCCCCCTCCCTCGTTCCCCTTCCCCCTCCGCCCCACCACCCCGAAATCGCTAGAAACCACTACTGCTTTTTTCCTACCTGGAAACCACTGCAGCACATAGAGAAAAGGAGATATATGGACATGACGCTGTAAGTTTAGCATCATTCTTACAGCCGAGTTCTAAGTGCTTTGCAATTGAACCAATGATCTGGAAGGAATGCCTCAACAGAGAGAGTTTCCGTAGTCAAGCCTCAAAACTATGAATGCTTGAGTTATGGATTTAAGTGAATCCAAGGGAAGTACTTTCAAAAATATTTGCAGAATTTTGAGAGTGGGAAGCCTGTCAACATTATTTGTAGGCTATCCTGTTTTAGGTTTAAACATATAATAACTGATAAAACCCCACTGAAAGGAAAATAGCCCATATCAGTGTAAACATATAATCACTAAAAAAACATATCTTTGAAACCACAAAGTGAATGCCATTCAAAGATAGGAAAAGGTGAGTGAAAGAGTCATTTTTGTTTCTTCCTGAAGGGGCCAATACAATGTAACTTTGTTACACAAGGCAGCAACAGGAAAGACTGGGCTAAAATTATTCTGCTTGAGTTTTGTTGTTGAGGGATGTCACTAAAATATAGTTTCTTCTTCCTTTTGCTTTTTTTTGTCTTGTGGTCTTTGGTCTAAAGATGCAGTGTTTAAAAGCATGTTTTAGGTCTTATTTAAATATTTTATAAACTGTAGCGAATCAGGAAATATCCAAATCATATTTGATATTTTGGCTATGTTTGATTCTTTCACCGATAGGTAAAATGGCTGGTTTCATAAGAATCTTTCCCAATATGTACCATTACATTTACCCACAGACAGAGAATGGGTAAAACCCTTTGATACATCAGCCCCCTTTTCTAGCGAGTCAGTATTGATAGTAGGTGAATTGCCAAACACCCCAGGCTTTAAACATTCAATGCAAGGTGTAGTGACAGGTATATGTGAAAAGAGTGCTGTCACAAGGTATTTGGGATAGTGGTGAAAACAAGACACCAGACATTTGGAAAACATGGAATGCAGTGTCACTTGGAATGCTGCTGCAAAAGTTCTTACCAAATTCAACAAAGATTGGAGTGATAATGTTTGTATTTGAAGTAAATCAGCTACATATATGAAAAAGTTGTGTGATGACTGTCAGAATCGATACCTGAGCTGAAGTGCTTCCCTGTAAGAGATCCTTGCCACTTGCTAGATGGTATGCTGGAAGCATCTTTACAATCTTTCGAGTTAATGAAGAATACTATTGATTTTGTAATCCAGTCTGGTTCACTGTTTCGTTTTGCGCTGGAACTAAAATGCAAATATTTCTCATTTTGTGCTTGTGTGGCATCAAAGAAAGAGTCATCTTAACTGTGTCATTTAGCTGGTGGTTCTCAGTCCTAAAGGCCGTGAATGCTATATTATCCATGTGGCAACAGTTTACATAATTTTTGCTGTGTGATGATGCCAAAGGCAAGAAATGTGAAGATCTTCGATCGCATATTGATAGTGACGTGAAAAAAAGTACACTCTACTGTATTCTTCGATTTTTACTGGAAAACATGACTGCTGTAGTGGATATGATCAAAAAACTAGAGTCTGAAAACACCCTTGTCTACCAAGTGTTCAGCGTAATTGGTGTAGATGTGAAACATCTCCTTGAGAGTAGGCTGGGCGACACTTTTAGTTACTTTGGCACTGCAACATGTTCCATGTTAAAATTCTTGCCACTTGGTAAGAAAAGCAATGTTAAGGCAACAATTCAGGAAATGTTATTTAACAGTAAATGAGAAATGGTTTACAATGATGCATAGAAATGTCTCTTCACCAGCCATGGTATTTGAAGTCAATGGAGCCTCACTGAGGGTCTCTGCAAAAGTTCTAGATCTCTTCTGTAAAGGGGAATTTTCTCTAGACTTTGAAAAGTGCTGCTTCATTTTTGACTGCTTCAATAACTGAGGGCATATGCGCCTAGTTCAACGCAAATGTTGCAGAACCTGTCCCAGAGAACTGCAATCTTCAGGTGCACCAGTATTGGCATAGAAAGGTATGTCAGTGGCCAGAGTTAGCAAATTGTGTACTGGCTGTTTTGGCACTGCCCGTCTCAAGTGCCAATGTTTTGGAGGGCCTTTTCACAGATAAACATTTACTTGGGAAGGAAAGAGCATGCACGCATGACCAAAGACTCACTAAATAAGTATTGTATGGGATACTACAATAAATTTGATTTGCAGAGGCGGCCGGCATGACTCACGGTTGGTGAGGCAGGGGGCGGAGGGTGGGGTGGGGGTGCATGCGGGGGCGAGCAATGAAGAAAAAAATATATTTGTTCACTTACCTTGCCGTCGGTCCCACGTCTCTCTCTACTCTTGCTCTCCTCGTGGGACAAGAAGCTGAGAAGAACAGCCAGGCTCCCCTGGCCAATCACAACACTGCAATGCAGCGTTGTGATTGGTTTTGAGCATACTGGTTCGACGCTCAACCAGGGAGTGGGGGCCTGGGCATGTTCTCCATGCAGGCTGTAATGCAGCCTGAATGGAGAATGGGGAAAGTACGCATGACTGGCCGATCAAACAGTCATTGCGCACTTAGGAGTAGGTAAACCACTCGTCCACTGCCCTGCTTCGAGAGTAGAGCAAGCCTGCCCACCCAACCGCCCGCCCGCAAAGGAATTATAAAATGATAATAACTTGAAGTTATTATCATTTTATATTTCCTTTGCTTTGCACTGCACAAAAGCAGTGGGGCGACGCTCCTCCTCCCGCCCGCCACTGTTGATTTGTAAAAATGTATTTGGCTATCATACACCCTGTACGCACACTGCCTATACACATGCACTATCAGTGCACTATCAGTGCAGAAAGCAAGCAATAATAAAAGCGAAACATTCCATAAACTCCGGAAAAACACTGTTTCTGTTGTTTTTAATGGCGCAAAAATGTGTAATCACTGATAACCATTGTTTTTTAAGGTATGGAAAACACTGAAAACCCCCACCAGAATTTACAAAAAATAGAAACTGAAAACAGGAAAGCCTAGTTATAAGCTTATTTTATATAATAGCTTTATCAGGCAAGCATTGCCAAAGCCAATAGGATTGATTTTAAAGTGCTAACGCATGCAAAAAAAGGCACGTGCAAATGCTGTGTGCATGCTAGCACATGGAACCCAGGTCTATAGGTTTAGCCGACGCCTGCTCGTGTGTGTCCCTTCATTGCATATGTGAACTTTAATATCAACGTTAATAGCAATCTCAAAATTCAATTCGTATTCGCCAGGCCAACATTACTAAAGTTTGTAGAGGGCTTTAGCGACGCAACACAGTTTAGCGCTGCACACACGGGTCTTTAACTCGAACGCTACATAAGTGTACTCCGGGCTTTGCATTCCATCGCCCAAGAGTCAAACTTTAATTAATGTGGCCCTAAGCCACGCCATCCTCGGCAACCCGCAGTTTGAAGCAATATTGCTCTCTGATGCTTGCCGGCTCCCACGGAATCCTTTTGGTGCACATGTGAAAGCCCTTGCAGGCTTGGGCGTCTGTCTGTCTGTCAGGGGTGATGGCAGCTAATGAACCTGATCGAGACATTTTCGACCCTCGTGTTGGTGGGCGAGTAAGACCCATCGCTCAATAACTTGCGCGGCGGCGGTCTCAAGGCGAAGAACACAGCAGTGACGAGTTTGTGACTAATATGAAATTGGATTGTTCAACGACGCAAGACAGAGCTCGATGGAAGCCGCGGTTTTAACTTGTGGATAACCCGATACCAGATGTGTGAAATGGCCGCCACAGTGCTTCTCGTTTTTCATGTTGTTCAGCGTCGGCAACAAAATCGTTTTCCCCAATTCTATTCAGCATCAGCAAAAATCTAAAAAGGATGTTAATGGAGGTCATAGGGTCAAGGTGCATAAGTGCGCATGTGTGGTTCAGCATCGGGAACCGGCGCTGGCAACGCCAAATGGACGGCTATCGCCTTTTCAAGGCAAGACCTACTGGCTTTGACAATGCTTGTTATTGGTGGATAATGGAGCAACCCAGTCAGGCAGTTCTATTTCTCCTGTAGCACTGAGCATCCTTGCAGTGTTCCTGCACGAGGTGGTGGCATGAGCAGCCGGCCGTGCGAAAGCAATAAAGTGTTAAATGTTGATTAACACATTATCAAAACACTTCATTACACCCTGGTGTCGGAAGGCTGCTCAGAAAGAAAGATGAGTGATTCTGTAAAAGGAGTGGAAGGCAGAAGGGTGAGAAGGGAAGGAGATACGGTTTATAGAATACTTTCAGAGTGGGGCAAAAAAAGACAAAAACGATAAATGTAACAATGCACATTTCCGCAATAATACCGCTTTTGAATTGACAGTAGATGCCCAATTTTTAAAATTATGTTTCTGGGTCAGAAATATTAACTATAACCAGCCAAGGCATAAAATGAGAAAGGTTTTGGGACAGAACGTCTCACGATTGAGAAGAGACATGTAGGATTCCAAAGGTTAACAGATTATTATTTGAAATTGTAACAATTTACCTCATCAAGCATTCTAACATTCCACATACACATCAAATTCATACTGGCTGAGCAGTGGGGAATGGGTAACCAGGGAAAGGATGCATTATAAGAAATCAAGGTTTAATAGAAATTCTCTTCTATATGCCCAAATGCGGTAAAATATGTATAGGGTCTTTTTACTCATTTACAATATTCTCAGGAAATGGGAACAATACACAAGCAGTGGCTGCAGAGAAGAAGCCAAGACACAGTCACATTGACGCCACATTCCTCAAGGCGCATCTCTATGCCTCCCTTGTCCCGCGCATGGTAAATGGTCAGCCGACTCCTGAAGGTCAGGCAGAAACAATGGTGGGGGATGGAGTCGAGCGAATAGGCCATTCACTTACCTGGAATCCGATCCCAATCAGCCAAATTCCCTGCACAAAAACCATTACTTTATACCAGTGGTGGCTCCTCCGCAATGGCGGAGGAGCGTCGCCCAACTGCCTGGCTCAGAGCCAGTAAATGAAAAATAAAACAATGTCATCATTTTATTTTGTCATTTTACGGCTTTGAGGCAGCTTGCGAAGGGAGGAGCGGGGCATTGGAAGGGGGAGTGCTATGTGCACTCCTTAAGAGCACATATGTATTTGGCCGTCCAAAACACACATGCGCACTTAGGTTTCTCCAGCCCGGCTGCATTGGGCAGCCGGGCTGGAGAAACCCCACAGACTCCCTGGTCTGAGCAGGGTGTCTTTCCTGCCCGCTCAGACCAATCCCCGTGCTACGCTCACGTGAGAGCAGCGTGGGGATTGCAGGTAGTGCCTGATGGGGCCCCAGTGCTTGCTGGGACCAGGAAGGACTATGCCGAGTGCGAAGTGGGAGGCAGGAGGCAGCTCCAGGTAAGTTTCTCTTTTAAATTTATTTTTTATTATAACAACCCCCGCGCCTGCTACCGCTCCCGCGCTCCCCGCTTCCCCTCCACCCATCCCACCACCTCGTTATTGTGGCAGCCGTGACTGCTTTATACAGGAGGAGAATGGGAGAGGACAGGTTTTAAGGAAGGGGAGGGGGTGCTAGAGGGCAGGACTAACCTTTGCAATATTACAATCTTTCAACATGAGGAAGGGAGGCGATTACCCTGTCAGAGTCCAGTAGGGATGAGAGGAGCTGGGGAGAAGGAGGAGGACAATGTGTGTGGGGAGTGCCACATAAGCAGCATTCCCAGTTAGTCTCTGAGTTGTTGCAGGACTAGAAGGATACTTCTGGGCTCTTCCCTCTCTTCATACAGGGAAAGTGGACCTCAGGATTTGAACGCTTCAAGGACTAGCAAAGCAGTGGAAACAAAGGAGTGGAAAGAACCCTTGAACCCTAAGGAATATTAAGTTATGAACATAACAGAAACTGAGAAAGACCGAACAATTAGAGAAAAGACTTGAAGTCATGACCTAGAAACTGCTTGTATAATAAAAATAATAGCCCCCATATATTTACCATTAGGTATGCCTCAGTTCTGTATCGAAAACTATGACATCTGGTGTGAGAAGTAGGATCCATTGGAGCCGTCACACCGTAGAATCCCATATCCAAAAACTAACAGATGGCTGGCAGCAAGGTCATTATGCCCTACATGTCCAATAGCATAAGAAGCAAGCTGATCGGAAAGCGTTTCAACAGGCCATTCATTTGTAGGGAGCCAGACAGCAGGCTGCTCTTGAGAAGTAACAAGAAACAATAGTGCAAATAACAGATATCATTGCTATTATTCAAGCACAACCGATTATACCATCTTCAGTCTTACAGATATACATAGCAGGTGACGATCCTGAATACCTCTTCATGAGCTTTGAAGAAATGCAATTTGGCCCTTGGAATGATAGGACCAGCACATAGCTCCCCTGCTCACTGGGGATCTCCAAAAGGCTTACCAGGTAGTAAATCCTGATGGTCGAATGCACTAAGGAGAAATGAAAAGCTGGTCCTGGAGCGACTTGAATTTGATGAAGAAATTCACTAACGGCTGATTTGGTCCATGATATTGAAGCTGGGTGAATTGCCTCAACAGCTGTACTGTTGAGCAAAAGACATAACAGAAAGGTGGTAGCAGATGATTACATATACTGAAGAAGAGATTTGGGATAAAATAATCATAGAAGAATATGTAGAAGCTCTTCCCCGATTCTGCAACGGTGAGTTTTACAATGTCTAAGTCCTAATCTGACTTCTGTGGTAGACCTAGCCACTGCATATTAAAGAGCTTCAACAGTGAAACCCACAGTAGCAATATTAGTCTCACTCTCATAGCCTGCCCTTGGACCGACAACAGGGATGAGCCAAGGACACCCAACCAAAGAGATTAAAGAATGGAGTAGAAGAAGTTCCAAAGTTACAGCTCAGAAAGTTTAGGAAGAGGAATAACACTGTCCCTGGGTCCACAATATTTTGAGTGTGTGGAGTGGTGTCACATCACATATAATTGCCCACATAGAAGTAAGCCCATATCCATGGAAATGGGGGTTGTGGGGATTCATTATGCAGAGTCTGAGGCTCATGAGCATCCTTATACCTATGATGTAGGTATTATTGGGGTGCCCACTAAAGGTCCAGCGGACAATAGGTGCTTACTGGCTCTAACTAGTCCCCATCTATGGCCAACCACGAATTAAATAAGGTTCCCATACAAGTCACTAGTATTCATAGTGGGACCAATAGCTATCTCACGTCATTCGAACCTTGACAATAAAAGGCCAAGAATATAAAATGAGAGGAGGTGTACTTCCCCATCTTCCTCAGCTTGTGGTGTCAGGTACCGATATTCCTAGTTTCAAACAGTTGGTCTTTCCTTCCAAAATCCCAGAAGATTGGCTTACAGAAACACTTTTTTCTTCATAGATCTTTACTTGTGAACATCACAAGTCAACGAGGGAAATAAATAGCCGAAGTCAAAAACAGAGAGACAAAGTGGAGAGATATTTAATGCTCCTCACCAGAGGGAATGAACAGCTGATTGACTGGCGACGTGATCACAGCGATACTTTTAGTGAGGCACACGAGAACCATCCCATTCTACACCATGCTCTTAATCTGACCCGGAAAAAATATGAGTGGAGTGAGCCACTCACTTGCCCCTACTTCCAATGAGAATGGGTTTGGTGTATCGTATCTTACCTATCAACTGGCACATAGCTATCTGACAGGTGAACACCAAGGACCTGAGAAGACCCAGCAATTTATATTACAGAGGTTTTATTGGCCTGGGATATACACAAAGATGACTAATTATTTATACACAAATATAAAGGTCACCCAGCTATTTAAGGGGCTGGGGTCGATAATAATCACACAGATAATAAGTGTCAGTAGGCCAATTGCAATAAAAACTATATCATAGAAGGGGCATAATCTATTTAGAAATATTTACTATCTCATAACATTATTTATACATTTCTCAAATACACGCACCAACAAGACCCCACCTATTTTTTTAGTTTTACATAGCGCAAACTGGACCTGAAGATATCAGAGTGCTTTACATGAGCACCAGTTTGGTTATAGATGGACACATTCATTTTTGTTAGGCACGGGGAGATTAAGGGATTTGCCCAGAATCACAGGATGTTGAGCGTCGTTGTCGAGACTCGAACCTGGTTCCCCAGCTCTGAGGTCGACTGCTCTAGCAGTCGACGGCTACATCCTCTCCCCAAATATGGTCGACATATAATAATATTTACAAACACATGTATTTAGAACCAAGCACAAAGCAAGCTAAGAGAGGCCTAATCAATATCCCTAAATGAAGGAAAATCAAGATCCTTTTCATTTCATATAGAAGCAGAACATTTGTTAAGAAAAAAGGAGGGGTTACACGCAAGTGAATGGCCCACCTATTTATACGCTAATTGTTCTTTATTTTCCTTCATTTAGAATGCAATTGAATGTACCATGTTACGATCACAAGTTTAGTAACTGATGATGGAAAATATACTAAATGTCACAGAATTTATGGATGATGGAAGATTGAAATCATTAATGCTATTGTTATGAATATTTGAACATTGGAAGCATTAAATATGTGTCCATTACTTGCACAATCTTTGCTTGTTTTAATCAGCACCATTGTCTTTGTCGATTGTGACCCGCACCATGTTTTCTTTTGTCCTGAGGATGGTCCTGGAGAACTGTTACAATAGGACTGAAATGTTGATGTTATATACGAAGGGTCGGCCTTATGAAAAACAACCAAATCTTTGTTACATTTGGGACTGCCCTATGAAGAACACTGTTTAGGCATCTCGCTTTATGTTCGCTTCTGAATACTTGTGTTTGTATATATTGTTATATGTTGACCATAGATAAGTGGGGTCTTTTTAGAGCCTGCATTTTATGAATGTATGAATAGTGTTATGAGATAAAAAATATTGCTAAATAGATTATGCCCCTTCTGGGATTTAGGGACACTGTTGTCAATAATGTCTTACCTGTTAGAAGAAGAATCCACCTCACATTAGAAAAATCCCTCTTCTACGACTTCCTTTTCTGAAAAAATCCTTTCCCATGGGGAGGCATGAATACGATTGTCGGCCTGAACCATCACAATGAGGCCAGAAACATATTCTTGTGGTGGTGGACGAGCCATGAGAGTCCCAAAGACATTCCTGTGAGGAATATCTGCTGACCACGTTGCTGATATTCGATTCTTCTTTCACAAGTTGGTTTACACAAGAAATCCAAATGGACCAGGGAACCAACTTTATGCTCAAACTACTTCACCAACTGTTCCAAATTAAACAAATAAAAACTGCAGCATAGCATACAAAACCGATGGGTTAGTGGAGAAATATAACCAGAGGATTAAACAGATGCTTAAAATACAGTAGTCAACAGATGGAAAAGATTTGGGTAAGCTATTGCCTTTGGAATTGCTTGCTCTGTGAAGCACTCCTCAAACTTCGACTGGGTTTAGTTAATTCAGGTCACTATTAGGTCGACAACCTGGAAAGAATCTGTATATATCATCAGAGTGGGAAGGTGAAAAAGAAAATCAAACATCTCTACTTTAATATGTTAAAACCTTGAAGAAGAATATTCATTAAACCTCCAAGAGCATTACAGACCGCTCACTGCCGGCAATCTACAGAAACAGTGTACAGAGAGTACAGGTCAAACTAGAACAATACCATAATCAAGGTGGGAGAGGATGTGGCCTAACGGCTAGAGCGGTCCACCTTGAAGCTGAGGAAGCCGGTTCGAGTCTCGGCAGGGACGCTCACCACCCTGTGATTCTGGGCAAATCCCTTAATCTCCCAGTGCCTAACAAAAATGAATGTGTCCATCTGTAATGAGACTGGTGCTCATGTAAAGCGCTCTGATACCTGATATCTTCTGGTCTAGTTTGCACTATATAAAACTAAAAAACCCAGAAATGAATGTGTCTGTCTGTAAACGCAACTGGTGCTCGTGTGAAACGCTCTGATACATTCGACACCTATATAAAACCTCCCCTCCCAAAAAAGGATATTTTATGACAGCTCAGTCCAGGAGATCAAGTATTAGTCCTTTTTCCATTTTTGCCCCAACGGATAAAACCCATAACTGTCTCATATAATTCTCTTTCTCAGAAACAACACAAGATGATCTGTTTCCAGTTCAAGCTTAGGGTTCATGGCAACATCTGGTTGAGTCCACCCCAATCACAGAATTAAAGACCATTCACTTGAACTAATGAAAATTGTTGGGACCTCATCGCCTTTCCGGGACACACTTCAGGAATTGAATGAACACATCCTTTTTCGTGTCCACATTTTTGAAGTGTACATTATAGAACCATCTCAAAGTGAATGGACATTCTCGACTGTTTTAGTCCTCAAAATCACATATTCACTCACTGTTGTGTTCATTTTTTTCAAGTTAATAAAGTGTCCACCCTTGATGCATATCCAATGCCCTGGGTTGATGAATTAATCGAGAAGCTGGGGAGATCCCAGTGCTTTCGCACCATTGGTCTAATGGAAGGTTACTTGCAGATGTCACTCTGAGAGTCTGACAGACATAAGACTGCTTTTTCCACTGTTAATGATTTTTTTCAGTGTAAGTTATTATCGTTTGGTTTGCATGGTAAGCCTGAAACCTTTCAGTGACTTATAGATACTTGTCTATGTCCATATGAGCCATTTTCATCAGCTTATCTAGACCAAATAGTTATATTCAGCCCACCTGGCATGACCACTTACATCACTTTCAGGTCTTCCTCAAGATACTTAAACAAGCAGGTCTTATGGCTAACCACAACAAGCAGATTCTAACGCCAACCAGATCCACTATTTAGTATACACTGTGGACAATCTTCTTACCCAGCCCCAGGCTGCCAAGTTCGAAGCAGCGAAGAATGCAAATGAACCATGACAAAGACAGGAATACAAGCTTTAAAGATTTTATTTTGGCCATTGTTGAAGATTCCTTCCACTCTTCTCTAGTAAGATGCCTCCCCTTACAGATCTCTTAAAGAGGTCCTTTCCTATTAATATTCCTTGTTGTCCTACACAGGAACATGTTTTTCAAGACCTCAAACATTCTCGAACCATCGACCCCTCCTGTGATGTCCTGATTTCTCTTTACCATTTGCAGGACAGATGGACTAAGTGCAGTTTGATTCCAAGGATTCCCCGATGACCTTCATCCACATTACGCGTTCTCTGAGAGCTACTTCCACATGAGTTGCCATAGGCCACTGTAGAGAATTCTTGGATGTGAAGTGGGCTGTGGATGATTTTTAAGATATTATTTACTGGGACAACATTTATTATTTACAGTGACTATGCCCCCTTGTAAGGGTTGGCGACTCGCAAAGATAACTACCATAGAAAGTTATGATGGCTCTTGGCCCTACAACCTCCTTCCTTTTAGGTGGTTCACACTTCAAGTTCTTCTTTGGGGAATGCTTATTTTTTGTCCCAGGCCTCTTGTTTGGATTTGCCCAGTATCAGGGCCTTTGGGGGAATGTGCCATAGATTAACTTCGGCATGGCAAAAAAAGGTAAGACAAGCATGGGGCGTAATTACTCATGAAGCAGGAACAAAACATAAGCAGCAACTGGGGGTAGAAGCAAAGATGTAGTTGTGTCCACAGAGTGTTGCCAATGATGGCGTGCCTGAACGCCTCTACTCTCCGCTGGTGGTGCAAGCATCATAAATGCCTAGCTGATTATTGCAGCAGGTGAGACAGGGTGTGGTGGTGGTGGATGGAGTCAGCCCACTGGGAGAGATCCTTGACCGTATTATTACTGAAGGAGGTACTCATTGGCAAACTCTTCTGAACAAATGTCCTTATTAAACAGGGTGAGAAAGAGGAGTCAGATCTTAAGGAAAGGGGAGGGCCACTGGGGATAGAAACAACCCTTGCCCTATCACAAACCAAGGGCAGCCAACTTGCAAGGGTTTTGATAATAAACTGTGCTAAAATCGACAAGCTTTGGCAAAGACATTATCTCTGCACCTGCAATTAAAAGGCTCGACTTATTGACTTTGCTAATGCTTTTTATAGAATAGCTCTGTAAGGATAAAAATAAGCTGCCTTAACAAGGCAACGTGAGCACATGCTGATCACCCTAAATTAGCAATGCCTAATGGTCCTTCGACAAGAAAGCTTAACATATAATATGCAAAATAGTCTTATGAAAGCCAATTGAACGCTTGCTTAAAAGGAAGCAATTTATACAGGATACCACCCCTGACATCACCACACTCTCTCGGGGAGGTGTATCTCCCGACAGGTCCAGGATCCTGATGATTTCAAATGGACCAAGTGTGACCGAAGGTGGCAAAGACCACCAAGGATGAACACCAGGAGTAGGACTGGGAATGAAAGTGCTGACAATTTTGGAGGGCCCCGGCAGCCACTACATGGTACTGAACTGAAGCAAAAATCATCATGTACAAACCCACACATGTATAGCTCTCCATGTGCAGTGTCCGTGCTTTGAATTGTGCCCCATGCAATTCTGACACACGCGTGTTCTAGACATCCCTCCACAGACAGTGCGGTACTGCTGGCAGAGGGATGTTTACTTACCCCAATGTGGTGACGTGCACAACCTACCAGTCTATCATATCATTTGTTTTAAATTAGCAGTCTGCAAGAAACTGCATGCATCCTTGTGTGGCAGTGCCCGGGTGTCACTGAAAACCTTCTCAAGCCATTGCGGATTCTCTTCACTTTGTCTTTTAAGCTATGATTTTTCAAACATGATTGAATGGCTGCGTTGTGTTTGCTATTTTTTTCTGTTATATAGAGAGACATCGAACTGGGCCGGTGTCAGAGGGGAACTGTGGCCCATGATAAGGCATTACCAGAGAGAAGAAAAGATGAATAGACATCGTCTAACAGCTCTCAATCTAAAGCAACCTAAGGAAGAACTAAGTTGTGCCCTGCATCCCACGGGCTTTCAATTATCCGACCAACATGCAGTGGTGGGCATCTTCAAAGCCTCAGACTATTCACGGCTTCGGCCCAGACGAGCTCTATGCCTTGACAATGCAGGAAGCCACTTGGGTACCTTTCAAGTCACTCTGGCAACTCCAGAAAAGAACAAAGTTGCCCAGATACAGCAATCTTATAATTGAACTGTAACAAGGTGGGTCAAATGTTTGCTGAATTATTCATTCCAATAAAAACTGTTTAAAGAGATTCTATCCCATGCTTCGGCGGCGAAGACACTACGCGTGCATGAAGAGTGGGAAGGCTTCAAAATCTCCAGGAATGCAGAGCTAATCAGGGGGTAATACCCCGGGACTGGGCCATGGAGCCTCAGCTAACCTGGACTTTACCTCAATTACTGATTTGCGTAGCTGCTAATCTGCTGAAAATGATAAAAAAGCTACACTGTAGTACTTCCTAGGGATAAGTGTAGAATCAATATAATCGTAAATATGGTCACCATTTAAAATAAAAAAATACAAAACAGATACTTCCAATCAGACATTTGGCGAAGGTGAGACTTGCTAGTAGCTGAAGCCACGGGAGAAGAAGAATATGAATTGTTTCCTTTTGTTTGTGTTTGGCCTCCAAAATAAGAGAGCAAAGATAGACATTGTCAGACCCCTTTCTTAATGTGCACCAATGTGACCTTAGGCAGCGAAGAACCTGTGATCCCTTCCAGTGTTATCAGTAAGGCGGCTCTTTACTGAGCATACCAGTGGTAACACCCAAGGGAAGCAAGATCAGCATTCAAAGGACAACATCACCTGGAACCCTTCTGCTCCTTTAGTGACTGTGAGAGCCTGGCAGTAAGATGGGAGAACCATGAACAAGTTATTTGGCGAGAGTTAGAAAACACTATGGAAAACAGCACAGAGATTGAAAGTATGGCCAGTCCCCTTCCTATCAAATCCAGATGAAGAGAAAGGGCACTGGTTGCATCACCAAAGGAAAAATGATTACCCCTTTGGAGGACGACAGCCATAAGACTGTTATATCGATCCAGAATCAGAGACGTTTTAAGGCATGGGCATAGTAGCATTCTCTCTGTTTGACCCCTGTGTATCCTAGTTCTCTAGCTAATCCTTTCCCTCTATGCCCAGGACTACCTCTGACTCTGTCTCTCTTCCCTGTGTCAGTGTCATTTTAAGGATTTTAGGGATCCTGAGCAAGACATATTTCAACTGTTTTTGTGTTCTTGTTCAAATTGAATGTATAATTTAGTAGTGTTTGGGTCTTGAATTAGCTGGAAATGGGTAGAAAAATGTAAATTAGTTTGGTAAAGGGACCCCCAAAATATGTTTTTCCAGAGGCCCCAAAAACATTACAATGACACTGACATATATCAATTGAAATGCCCATGGAGCACAATACCTTGAATTAAGAAAAACAATGGAAAGGGAAGACTGTCTATTACTGCACTGCCCAACTAAACTAACTAAGGGCCTGATTCCGACTTTGGTGGTGTGGGAGAGGGCCGCCACGCCACCGCCCCGCTCCCACACCGCCACAGCCGACTGCCTGCCACATTACGAGTTTTCTCGTGGTCTGGCGGGTGGCGAGGTGGTCCCATGGCGGTGCCTATAAGAAAGGCACCGCAATGGGAGTGTCAAAAGCCATTCCTGCATGGACTGTGCAGTCCATGCCATGCAGGAAAGTGGGTGCATACAAACAGGGGAACACAACATGTGCCCCCCTGCATGCATCCCCATGCACAGGGGCAATTGGGGTCCTGTAGGGGCCCCTTTATTTCCCCGCCGCCAGCATTTTCATGGCAGGCCCACTGCCATAAAAAGACTGGTGGTGGGGAAACTCATAATACGCTTGGCTGTGCTGCAGCGGTACCGGCAAGCATATTGCTTCCCAAGACTGCCATGCCACCGCCAGGGGGTTGTGGCGGTGCTCTGGAGGTCCGACTGCCGTACTCGTAATACGGCAGTTGGACTGCTGGTGCGGCGGTCCCCGACCGCCACCGCACCTCCACTGCGAGTTTGGTGGTCCCATGGACCACCAGACTCGTAATCAGCCCCTAAGAAGCTGATGTAATTCTGCACAGGCAGGCTGGTTGTATCCAAGGACCGAGGGAAGAACATTGATTGGAGTTCAGTTTCGGGACTGAGGGACATATTTACGAGGAAGTGGCAGAGTGTGGCGATAGCCTCCTTGGCTTAACACCACGCTCTGCCACTTCTAAAACCCAGGGCTGCACCGTATTTACAAGGATATGGTGCAGCCCTGCGTTTCCCCCTGCGCTGGTGCTAATTTAGCTGTCTAGCGCCAATGCAGACAGACTTGCACCATAGTACAAGGGTGCCTGTGATGCAGGGAAAGATTGTTTATGTGCAGGAAGGCATTCACAACTATCAATTGGGCGGTCAATCAACATGTTTCAAGCTTCACAAAAGCCTTTGTCAAGATACAGCATGTCAACACACATGGAAACAAATATATCAACATTCATACAAATGGAAAACATAATACTGTGTACCAGGTTTCGTACAACCGATGCAAAATTAACCAGCTATACAGTAAATTTTTTCATGAAATGCACTACTTAATTAATATGTTTCACAGTTTTAACTGATGTGTTCACATATATCTAAAATTACATCACAATAATGGTCAGTAATATTGGACCCATAAACACAGCAGATAGACTACAATGAAGTAGCTATAACCATGACTACCTCCAATGACTAAGGAGACAGTTGGCAGAGAAGATATACCCAAAGAGGTAGGCAGAGCCTGATTGGCGTGAAGCGGGGAGTTAGCCTGAAGTACTTTAGGAAGATAAGACTAAAGTTACCATAATAGCTTAATACCCTGACTAATGGATAGTGGGCTCGTCATTCTGATATAACCGACTATGTGTACTATAATGCACCTGAGCAGTTGCAAATTGATTTCGTACTAGTGGGTCAATTACAAGCTAAAACCAGGTAGTGCGTGAATGAAACCAAACTATGGACACTGCTGTGAGAAGCATTTAGGATTCTCTACTGTTACACAGCAATTGAGATGAACCTGAAGCTTTGCGGGTGCATCAATACACTTGCTAGGTAGCCAAAATAAAAGAAGCTGAAAAGGTCACAGCACATGGTCCAAGACATATGACTCTAGTAAGTTTTTGGGCAAGTTTCAAAATCCTGCGTTTTATGCAAGGTAGAATGCTGTCGATATATTTCATCACAATCCACAAGAATTACAGGAAATGAAGTCGGAAAGAACAAAACAACAATGGTCCATTTATGGGGGATGTGTTCCATTACAATCTACCCAGAACTGCAAAGCCTGATCCCAGGAATCCAAAAGAATCCAAGAACAAGTAGTGGTGGTCACTATCCTAATCCCCGAAGTCTAAGTATGGAGTGTTACTTCCAGAGATGACGTCAGAAGAGATGAAGGAGTGAGTTGGCTTGAATGAAGGTGGGAAGCACTGTTAGACTGTTAGTTGTTTCCTCATACACTGCAGGCAAGATGTCCGCTCTCCTTCGAAATCTCACAGATGCTCACGGGATTATGAGAGCATGTGAGAGATTAGCTCCTATCTTGGATACAGAAAAGAAACAAGCGGAGTGACATGACTTTAAAAAAGCATCGGCTATGTTGGACCAGGAAAAAAGATATTCATACTACAGCTTCTCCCCATCTCATGCCACCCACTATTTTGCTTTCTTGATGGCTGTATTTTTGTTTGTGTACCTTTGGCGTATTGGTGCTTTGAGCATGGCGGGCTGCATGATTTATGGCCTGTTGTTGTGTTTTAGAAACAAGATGGGCAAATATCAGTGTTTTTACGCATTTGAGCAAATACTGGTACTCTGGTATTAAGTCACACTACTTTCTTGAACCCACAATATTTTGACCACGATATTATGGTCAAACAATATTTTGAAATCAATATTCAGCTAGCATAGCAATACGGCCCGTGAGACTGATTATATTGCATCAGAATTGACTATAATTTTTTTTAGACCTAACAGGCCTTAGGGTGGTCTTCCCTCAAACTTTTTGCCTGCTTGCCTCCAATTTTGTTGTATTTTTTTTGTGGGCCTTAGGACTCTGAGCACTTTACCACTGCCAACCAGTGCTAAAGTGTATGTGCTTCTCCCCTAAAACATGGTTTGATTGACCTATCCACAAATGGAATATTTAATTTACCTATAAGTCCCTAGTAGAGTGCACTACCGGTGCCCATGGCCTATAAATTAAATGCTACTAGTGGGCCTGCTGCACTGATTGTACCACCCACACAAGTAGCACTTTAAAACATGTCTCAGGCCTTCCACCACAGAGCATGTGTGCGCAGTTTGCACTGCCATGTCATTTGGCATTTAAAATCCCTTGCTAAGCCTTAAACGTCCCTTTTATTACATATAGGTTACCCCTAAGGTAGGCCCTAGGTAGCCCATAGGACAGGGTATTGTGTAATTAAAAGGTAGGACATGTACTGGTAGGTTTTACATGTCCTGATAGTGAAAAAACTCCAAAATTCGTTTTCACTACAGCTGAGGCCTACCCCTCTTATAGGTTAACATTGGGAATTACTTATTACACTTATAAGCTGTAATTCCTGTTTGAGAAGGAGTAGGTCAGTCATGTTTCATATCATTGTAGTGTTAAATCCTCTTTACTCGTAAAGTTGAATTTATCACAACCCTTTTAAAAATGTCACTTTTAAAAAGATGGCATTTTTCGGCTATTAGCCCTGGGTGCCTGTAGCCTGTCTCCAAGGTACATCTGGGGTGGTTGACAGCTGAACCATGTGCATGCCCTCTGGACAGCCACACACAAAGGGAGCTTAGGTATGACTGAGTGGCCATCCCCAGCCTGATGGCCCATCCTGGGCAGGATGGTAGGGAGGAGCTGACACACCTGAATAGGCAGTGTCCCCTCCCCACACAAAGGGCTGCATACCCGTTTGTAGTGAGTCTGGAGCCAGAGCTGGGAGGGAGGACCTCTGGCACACCTCAAAGCCCCTCTTCAAAGGCACAACTGGGTAAAAGTAGTGGGTCTCTGAGCCCACCAAATCCGACACTACTGGACCTGTGAAGAAACTCTGCCAGGAGGAAGGATTGCTCTGCTTCTACAAGGACTGCCACTCTGCTGCTCTGGAAGAAGTGCTTTTCTGCTGTGCTGCCTTGCTGCCTTCTACCCTCTGCCCTGCTGAGGAAGTGCTGAACTCTTTTTTTTTTTCATTGTTTTTATTGAGCAGCTTGCAACACGTGAGTACATGGTTCCACAATGGGACCCAACCAGGTCTGCCATATCCTTATAATAGTACAAGCATTTTGCATCGAACAAATACACCCCCAAACATGCCCGTAACCCCACCCCAACCTACCCAGTATTGCAGTCTCTGTTATTAAACACATAGCAACTTATACAACATAATTATGGCATCCCACATTAGCACATCCAATCTTTGCAATCGTTTTCTGCCCACACATTTACACATTATGCCCGCTGCAAGTCAGGGTTTCCAAGTAAGTACACAGTCAGCGGAGCCCAAAAGTCTTTCGGCCTAGAGGCCTCGGGTAGTTCCTCTGCATAAGCCCCCAGCTGCCCACTGCAGTATATCAAATCTCGGATCCACTTTTGCACAGTAGGGGCAGTTTTGGCACCCCAGCATTGTGCCACTGCCCGCTTGGCAAACAGGGTCGAGACCGCGACAATTCGCCGATTGCATGGCTTGAGCTTCTTTACCATCCCCAATAAGCAAACTTCAGGAGTGCACATTACGTTTTCTAACACAACCTCAGTAAGCACTCTTATTACTAGATCCCGGAATGTCAATATTTGCACGCATTCTCCCGCAGACCATACTTTGGCAATTGACTCAGTGTATAATATAACTGGTGCAGATACTTGAAATGAATAATACGGAGATTGCAGTTTGCTGTCAATCGGCCAGTCAGCTCACAACAGAACTGCCACTGTTCCAGCGACATGGGGGACCCAAGCACCTCATTCCACTTGTTGTATGAAGGGTGTTCAGTGAGTTCGCTCTCTCTCATCGACGCATTACATAGTTTAGTTATCAGACCCCTACGTTCCTCTTCCGCCAGCACCCCCTGCAGCGCCTTAAGTGTTTTCGGCTCTGTTGGATAGTCAGGGAAAATAGATCTGATCGCCTGCCGCACCCTAACGTATGAAAAGCCCAGCACTATGCCGTGATCCCGCCCCGCCTGCAAATCCAGGAGTGACTGGAACTGGCCATTCTTTTTTTTTTTTTTAAATCTTTTTATTGAAAGAAAACAATATAAAACAACACAAACCAAACACAAGTGCAGTAAGGTACAGTCTTCAGGAATGACAATACTGGCAGTCTAGAAAAGCAATATTAAACAAATCAGTACATTGGGTCTTTATCGCAGTCATCCACTTCATAGGTCTCATCCTTCGTTAAAACATTACAGATCCTCATGATCAGAAGACATTGGGGGAGCATCACTAAAGGGGGTACATAGAAGACCTCTATACTCGTTCCAAGGGCCCCATATCTTTGTCCATTTACGCGGGCATCCCCGGCTCTCATAGACCACCCTCTCTGCCTGCATACACCAATCCATATTGGATTCCCAATCAGCGTGACGTGGCTCAGCCACCCCCTTCCACGTTCTGGCAATATTGCGCTTTGCCACCATGCAATCCAACGAAACCCACAGTCTCTCGGTTCTTGACAAATCCGTGGCGTCCCAGATATTCAGAAGACAGAGCCGGGGGGAGGCTTCGATAGGAGTATGACAAACCCGGGACAGGGCTGAAACAATCTTTCCCCAGTATCTCTGGAGGATAGGGCATTCCCACCACTGGTGTAGGTAGGTACCGGTGTGACCACATCCTCGGGGGCAGGTTGGGGAGCCAAGGAGCCCCATCTTAACAAGCACTGAGCTAGTGTGGTAGGCTCTGTGGAGAAGTTTAAGTTGTATTAGTTTGAAACGAGACCAGATCACCACTTCCAGGGGTGAGGCTAAAGCTTCCCTCCAGTCGTCGTCGGTTATGTCTCCTATATCATCCGTCCACTTTATACGTAGTTTATCTTGGGCATTGAGTGTGTTATTAAGGATTTTACGGTAGGTCAGCGAGATGGCTTTTTCTGGTAGGTAATCGTCTAGTAGTCGGTCCTCCAAGAGCGAGGAGGCAGGCAGGTCTGAACCTCTGGGTATTGCTTTATATAACGCGCTGCGAGCCTGAAGGTAGCGACAGGTTTCCCCCCTTGTAGTTGGTAGTCTCTCTGTAGGTCACTAAATGGAACAACCCTACCCTCCGCCCACATGTCGCCGACCTTAGATAGACCAATCAGGTCCCATTTGTCAAACCCCGGCTGCCTTGATAGTACACCTAACTGACAGGCCTCAAGCAGTGAAGTAACTTGCGTGATATTACCTTTCCAACCCAAAGCGGCTGTTGCTTTATGCCATAGGGAAACTGTAGTGGATGTTGGGGTGTTTCTGGGCGCGTGTTTCGTCCCACCATAGAGTGCCCTCAAGTAAGTACCAGGAAGCATATTATGTCTGTCCATCCTATAGGCCGGGTCATTAGCGGGTCGATGTGTCCAATGGTTAAGGACCACTAACTGTGAGGCCCAATAGTAGGATCTGATGGCGGGCAGGGTGATGCCACCGTCATACCAGCTTTTTGTGAGCTTGGCGAGTGCGATTCGGGGTGTACCATTATTCCAGAGCAGGGTGTGTACTTCGGATTCAACCGATTGAAAGTAGTAAGGAGGGACCAGGTATGGCGTATTTTGCAGGGCGTAAAGAAAGCGCGGCAGCGCCATCATTTTATAAAGGGCAGCTCTGCCTAATAGTGTGAGAGGTAAGGTTCTCCAGTGCTGCACGTCGGAGCGGAGACGGCGTAAGGGGGGTACGAGGTTTCGTTCATGGAAGACTGCAGGGTCGAACGTGATATATATTACAAGATATTGGAAGCCGTCCGTGACTATTTGTGCATCGCAGCCTGCGGGGAGGATTGGACGGTTACCACTTAAAACGTAGATCAACGATTTATCCCAGTTGATAGTGTAACCGGAATATTTTTGAAAAAGGGCAAAAATGTGTAACACTCGGTGAATAGAAAACCGGGGTCTGGCCAGGTAAAGTAAAATGTCATCGGCGTAGAGGGAAATTTTATCCCTCCAGTCCATTGACCAATTAAGACCCAGAATAAGGGGGTCTCCCCTAATCCAGAAAGCCAGGGGTTCAAGAGCCAAAGCGAAAAGCAAGGGCGATAGGGGACAACCCTGTTTCGTACCCTTCCCCAATTCAAAAATTGCTGACCGGCCTCCATTGACTGTGATCCTGGCCAGGGGTCTTGCATAAAGAAGACGCACCCAAGAGAGAAACCGACCTCCAAACCCGTATCTCTCAAGTGCGGCAAACAAGAAGGGCCACTCAATCATATCAAAGGCCATCTTGGCGTCCAATGACATAATTACGGAGTCCTCTTGTATGGTATGTATTCCTAGCGGGCATAAAGCCGGATTGGTCCGGGTGTATCAACTTATGGAGATAAGGCGAGAGACGCAAGGCCAGAGTTTTGGCCAGTATTTTGACTTCCGGGTCAAGGAGGGAAATAGGTCTATAAGAGTTGCATTGCTCGGGGGGCTTTCCCTTTTTATGTATGACTACTATATTGGCTAGTCTCTGCGTGTCAGGCAGAACACCTCAGGCTATGCTCTCATCATACATCCGCACGAGGAATGGGGCAATCGTCGAGGCGTTGGCCTTGTAAAGTTCAATTGGGAGGCCACTAGGGCCCATGGCCTTACCAGACTGTAATGCGCCAATTGCTTTAGATACTTCGTCAGCAGTCAGGGCAACATCAAGATCCTTTACATCCTGGGGATCCAACACGGGCAAAGGTAGGGTGATTAGTAATTCCGCCGCTGCTCCCTGGGCGGATGCAGACGAGGCGGTATATATCCGCTCGAAGTGGTTGGCAAACGCCCCAGCGATTCCAGCTCTATCCTGTAGCTGTGTGCCACCCTTATCTACAATTTCCGCTACCCACCTGTTAGCCACCTCCCTCTTATCGAGCCATGCCAACAACTTACTGGCCTTATCGCCAATATCGTATACATGATGTTGAGTGGCCCGATAATGGGTCCTGGCTGCATCTTCTGCAATGTCTCTGTACTCTTTTTGCTTTATGGATAATTTATGAGAGGTCTCCAAGGTATGGGACTCTACCAGACTACCCTCAAGACAAGCGATCTCTTTCTCTATCTTCTCCAGTTGTTTGCGTTTTTCTTTCTTATGACCGGTCACTGCCGCCACTCCGCAACCCTGGATCACCGTCTTATAGGCCTCCCAAATTGTCACGTCCGAGTCCACGGAACCATCATTCTCGGCAAAATAGCGTTTGGTATCTTCCATTAGCTTGTCTCTAATCTCCGGTACTCTAAGGAACCAAGGGTTGAGCACCATTTCGTGGCGGGTGGGGGGTGGGATGCCTCCATAGTATCTAAGGATCGGGGAATGGTCCGAGATTCCTCTGGGAAGGAAGGAGAACTCGCCGAACATAGGGAGCTGGGAGGCTCTGGAGAAGAGGTAGTCTATACGGGACATACTCCCATGCACTGCGGAATGGAAAGTGTATTGTGTGGTCGTAGGGTTGCATGTCCTCCATACATCTATCAGTCCCAAGGCCCCAAGGAAATCTGCCAATAGTTTCCCCGACGATTCTCCTCGTCTGGGCGGCAATTTATCCAATTCACCATTCAGGGCTGCGTTGCAGTCTCCCCCCACTAATACATCACCCTCAGGCAGGTTCAACATATGTGGACCCAGGTCGGTCAAAGTAGAAGACTGCAATTTGGGGGATATGTATAGGGAAGTCACATTGAGGGATCTACCCTCCCATTGCCCCGATGCAGTGACAAATCTACCTAGAGGGTCACAGGTGATCTTATGTACCAGGAAGGGGAGGGAGCTGTGTGCCAGGATACCTACTCCTCTGGAACCCCGAGCATAACCCGCATGTGCCACCAATTTATATCCCCATCTATTGAGTGCGCAGTAGGAGGTTCCCTGGATATGTGTCTCCTGTAGTAACACTAGGTCGGGGGCCTGTCTTTTTAGATATTGTAACACTATTCCTCGCTTAATATGATCTCCCAGGCCATTGACATTCCACGAGAGTAATTTAAGGCGGCCCAGAGGCGGAGCCGCCATTTGGTCAGCACTCATTTATACTTGTGTCCAGAGGCCGTCCCCCACTGCAGGAAGAAACGGACAAGCAATAATGAGGGCCCCTCCCACAAGACATAACAGTGGAGACATTACATTTTTGACCATAGGAAAGTGAGTAAGCATATTGTTGATGACCCAAGTTGCATTGAAGGCGACACCATTGACCAGACTGCAAAAAAAAACAAAAAAAAACACAATCTAAAATTACAATGAAACCCATGGAAACTTTCTGGAACCCACCCCACCCTGCCTCCCTGCAACGTGTACGTAGAAATGCCCACCCCCCAATTGTGCAGAGCGCCTGTGTACCCAGAACAAGTATACTGTGTAAAGGGGAACACTACACAGCCGAACTACCCGAGTATAATCTTCTTCCCCCGTGCGAACAACTAAGCCCAGGATATATCACGTACAAAACCATAAACTACATCTGGGATGTCACATACCCACCCACAATCAGTGGCCCCACCCTCCACAATAGCCCTTCGCAGTAGGTCGAGAATTTTAAGAACGATTAAGTGAATCACACAAATAGTATCAGTGAGAGAAAAGTGTACGTGTCAATCATTAGGTATCAAAGTTTAGTCACCTATGCCCCGTTGGGCCGCCCACAGTAAAGAGTCCATGCGGCAGATCACGGGGTTCATTGTTCACAAAAGGTAAGGTAGGGCACAGCTGCGGGTGAAAGTGGGCGGACAATCAAACACCTTCGTCTCGGTCCGTTTTCTCCAATCGCCCTTCCTGTCTTTGTGAATGAGTAGGAGAGGAGTGTCTCTGTGGTCCAGAGGATCGCCAACCGTCTAATCAGTCCCAAGTGTCCTCCGGAGTCTGGAAAAACCACGACTTTCCTTCTGCTTGCACTCGCAGTTTTGCTGGAAAGAGCATCGCATATTTCAGGTTATGACCCCTAAGGGCCCGTTTTACTTCAAGAAAGGACCTGCGTTTCTGCTGCACCTTGAAAGTGAAGTCAGGAAAGAACGTAATGGTGGAGTTCTCACATTTGAGCGGTGGGGCGGCCCATGCCATTTGAAGGATGATGTCCCTGTCGCGAAAATTGAAGATCCTCGCTCGTATAGGACGTGGTGGAGCGCCGGGCTTCAGGGGGCCACCGGGCACCCTATGGGCACGTTCCACCGAAAAGAATTGTGAGAGGGTCCGAGGTCGTAGGTGATTTTGGATTAGGTCCTCGACAAATAGGTCTGCGGTTTGCCCCTCCGCCCTCTCGGGGACCCCAAGAATTTGCACGTTATTCCTGCGCGCGCGGCCTTCATATTCCTCCAGCTTAGCTTCAAGGTCTGATGTCTGAGCCTGTAGTCGCTTGACCGTCGATTCGAGCATTTTCGTTGAGTGTTGAAGCTTTGAGACCGATTCTGGGTCGCCTTGACCCTGTCTCCCATATTGCGTAGATCAGCGCATATGAGGGTAGCTTCTGTTGACACGGTGTCTATGTTGTGCTCTAGTGCTGTTCGGACCCCCTGGATGGCCTCCATGACATCCACTAGTGTAGGGGCCCCCTCGTCGATGTGTTGCTTGGCTTCCATTTCGTCCTGTTTCCCATCCGCAGCATCGGACTTAGAGTGTGCAAATTTCGCCAACTTCAGCAAGTGGGTTTGCCTAGAGCCTTTTGCGGCGGCCATTTCGTCAGGTTTAGATGTCGGGTTCAGGAGCCAGAGACGATGGGTGGTGGGGGCCTGAGCGAGAAGGATGGCCAGTAATGCAGCAGAGTAGTAGTGTTACGAGCCTCACCAGGAAACACCTGAAGTGCACCTATTTCGTCGGGGCCTCAGGGATCCGCGTCGTGTGATGGTGTCGTGGCCTCTTTACACGTGAGTCTCGTATGTCACACCCCTAGATCCACGCTCCCAGTCACCGGCGTGCAGAGTCAAAATTGCTTATGACCCAAACATGGGGCCGTGTTCATCAAAAGGGTGCCTGGACCAACAATATGCTCAGTGTCCTCTGGGGGACATAGGGGACGTGAGAGTAGCAGCCACTCAGCCAGCATTCACTTTGCTGCAAGAATCAATGAGCTTGCACCTGGGCTTGTCGTCCTTCATGGGGGGGGGGTGCACTGAAGGGTTGTAGGACGAGTGGTTGACCAGAAGATGCAGCCCCACCCCGGACGCCAAATGCTCAGTTTCCCCATAGTACTGTGGGGGGGAGGAGAGAGCCCGACCACGGTCCAAGACTCTCACCTTGTACGCCGGATCCATGATGGCAGTGCGGGAGGGGCTCCAGGGCCGGCCGTGCGCCAGGGCTCATCTGGCGTGTCCGATCTCAGGTGCTCGGCCGGATGCCCCCGCTGACAGCCTCGGAAGACGTAGCCGGAGATGAGGCTAGGGTATGTTGGTGATGGTTGGGGGCGCTTCGCTAGGTCACTCTCCAGGGCCTGCGGGCCTAAGTTTGAAACGCCGGTGTTGCGCAGTGAAACGGCGCGCGGCGTCACGGCAGAGCTCTCTCTCCTCCACGGCCGGCAGTTGTAGTGTCGATTTCTCGGGGCCAGGATGTCGGATCCTCTCCGTTGTTTGATCGGGTGACAGCTGGGGACCGGGAGCTCCCAGTCCTTGGAGATGATGGGCTGAACGGATATTTGGGTCGGATGTGGGGGAAGATTAATTAAGTGTCCGACGGAGCTCTACTCTATTGCGGCCATCTTGGGTGTTGGCTAGTCACGCCCCCGGAACTGGCCATTCTTATACAAATCTCCCAGTTGTTTGATCCCTGCCGCCCCTAGTGCACGCAAGGCTACTTGCTCGTGGGTTGCGGAGATATCCGGATGCGTAGCAAGTGGTAGCGCCGGGGCATATAAATAATCCAGCTGCGCCCTGTTAGCCAGAGTCTTCCATGCCCATGCAGTACATCTAACAGAGTTGATTTCAGCTCTCGGACGGCCCCGACAGCGCCGCCGCCACTAGAGGAACCGGATGCACAGTGTACGCCTCAATTGCAGTATGTGGCAGGTACTGCTGCGGGAAGTACCAATAATGCGCAAACTGCGCCTGTGCGCACAGATAGTATAACCGCATATCAGGCGCCTCGAACCCTCCCCGATCAAATGGTTGTGTAAGCACGCTCCAACTGCACCTTGGCTTCTTGCCTCCCCATACGATGGTCAGTATAGCCGACTGGAGCATATTAAATAGTGCAATATTCAGCCGAACGGGGATATTGACAAACAAATAGAGGAGTTTGGGCAATATCGTCATTTTTGTTACCGCAATTCTGTCAGCTAGCGAGAGAGGCAATTTAGCACACTGCGCCGCTTGCTCAGTGTTCTGCATGATGACTCGGCCATAATTCATGGAAAGTACTCTGTCAGGTTCCCTATGCAGCCATATCCCTAAATACTTCACCGGGTCGGTAGACCACGACAGTGGGAAATCCAGCTCTATTTCTTGGGTGCCAGCCGTCAGCGGGAAAATTGTCGACTTTGCCCAATTTATCCCTTGTCCGGAATA
The DNA here is from genome assembly GCA_963921515.1 of Calotriton arnoldi. NCBI lineage: Eukaryota > Metazoa > Chordata > Amphibia > Caudata > Salamandridae > Calotriton > Calotriton arnoldi. The sequence continues at coordinate 1,203,198 of CAWUFW010005103.1, read as the reverse complement.
TCGTTCGAATTTCACATATTCATGCAGCAGCGCCGGGAGATGTGTAGCAGGCTCGCGAACATAAAGCAACATGTCATCGGCATATAGTGAGACTACAAGAGGTCTTTGCCGAAATCACAACGCTGCGTGGGCATGCTTTTGACGAAGTTTACAAGCCAAGGGCGCCAGCGCAAGTGAAAAGAGCATCGGTGACAAGGGGCATCCCTGCCTCGTATCCTTCCTTATTGGGAATGCATTTGAAATCCAGCCATTGACTCGTACCCGAGCCACTGGCTCATTATATAGTAGTTGAATCCATTTAAGGAAAAACGGTGGCATGCCCATTCGCAGGAGGACAGTGAACATATACTCCCACTGCAAGGAGTCAAACGCTTTCACTGCATCAAGCAGCACCGCCACTGCTTGAAAATCTGACTCAAAATAATGCAACGTTGCAAAAATAGTGCGCAGGTTATGCGTTGTCAGTCTAGCGGGTACAAACCCCGACTGGTCCGGAAGGATTAGTTTGGGTACCAGCGGCTGTAGCCAATTGGCGATCATCTCCGCCAAGATTTTTGCATCTATGTTGAAGAGGGAGAGAGGCCTGTATGAGTCACACCTGTTTGCTACCTTATCAGGTTTCAGCAGTGTGACAATAAGTGCCTCTTTGAGAGTGGGTGGTAGTTTCCCAGCATCGTATGCCTCTGCGAAGACCTCTAATAGTCTGGGCACCAGTTCATCCACATAGGCCTTGTAAAACTCACTCGGAAGCCCATCAAGACCTGCTGCTTTGCAGGTAGGAAGGGACATTATGGCTATTTTGACATCCTCTTCATCGAAGGTACTCCCTCTGACCCCCGACAGCCACCCAAGGGCGATATCATCTAGGTATGTGCATATATCGTCTGCAGTCACCTGCGCCTTTTCGCCATATAATGCAGAGTAAAAATCCAGCACACCCTGCTAATCTCCGTCGTGTTGTGATGTGCCACCCCGTCGCTGTCTAACATTTCGGTAATATAGTCTTGGCACCTAGGTGTAGCTAACTTCTGGGCCAGCGAGCGGCTAGGCCTGCTCCCCTCCCCATAGTACCATGCCGTGCTTCTTCTAGATCGATGCACCAGTTCGTGGTCAACTGTTTGATTGTGCTCAGTCACGAGGTTCCTGATTGTGACGAGTGTTTCTAGTGCCGGGTTCTGCTCGTACACCCGCTCCAGAGCGGAAATTTCTGTCGCCAGCTTACGTATTCTTTGCCGCAAGTCTTTCAAGACTCCAGCCTGTGCACTAATACATTCTCCCCGGATCGTGACTTTAAATGCTTCCCATAGCACCCCCGCACTATCCACTGAGCCCTCGTTTTCCTTAAAGTAATTTCTTATCACCTCCCTGATAGTGCTCTTAAAAACTGGGTCAGTCAAAGAAGCCTGCTGCAGCCGCCACGCAAAAGGAGGCCTCTCACACTCAGGGACACTTAGCTCAAGGAGTACTGGGGAGTGATCCGAGAGCGTTTTGGCCAGGTGACTAATAAGAACCGCCCATGTGCATGCCGCCTCGGACGCAAGCCAATAGTCCAACCTGGACCACGTCCCATGTACTGATGAGATGAAGGTGCTTTCCTGTGATCCTGGGTGCAGCAAGTGCCATATATCGTGAATATCCCCTGCCTCCATCAACGCCAACAACGTGTCTAACGCCTGCTTGTTTCGTGCTGCCACACTCCCCGATCTATCCATATTCACATCAAGACAAATATTAAAATCACCACCCCAGATTATCTCCGCATGAGGATACATGGAGATTCGACGCCAAACATCAACAAAGAAGGCAGAATCGTCCACATTAGGGCCATATATATTGACCAGCAGAACTCTCACACCGCCCAGTTTACCCTGAAGCAGCGCCACCCTGCCCCGTTCATCCGTCCCTGAGCTAATCATAGTAAACGGAACACCCCTCTTAACGAGGATCATCACACCCCTGGAATAGGAGGAATAGGAGGCAGCCACCCGCACCCCAGCCCAGCGTGTTCCCACGTTTTTCTCTGAGATCTTTGTTAGGTGGGTCTCTTGCAGAAATGCGATCTGAACATCTAGCCTGTCCAAATATGCTATGACAGATCGAATTTTCTTGGGGCTATTTAGGTCACGTACATTCCAGGTGAGAAATGTTATATTACCACCCATACTTGCTACACTGTGTGCTATAGATGTCGTGGCGATGCCCTACATAAAAGGTATGCTGCAATAGTTCGGTTGCTATGCCTTTGCAAAGTTCCAAACAACCCTTCCCCTCTCCTCCTATCCCCCCACCCACTTCAGCACCCCCAACTTGCTAAAGCTGTCCCTGTACAAATTAAACAATATCCCCAGAATACAACAAAACAATCGCAATATGTGGGGTACTCCCATGTGGGGGACGACAGAGTGCTGCTGGCCTCCTACCGGAGTAGGAGGTGGCTGATCAGGTCTACAACATGCTCTATAAATTGCCAACATACGTTAAGATACTACGCATCTGGGCAGCCCCCTATGCAAAGTGGAGCCGAGCATCCCATGTCAGCGCCCGAATAGTTGATTCATTTTACAATTACTAGAACCCTCTCCCACTCGCAAGTATATGGCACAAAACATGTCCAGCCTCATGGTCACTCATCATTGCTCCTCCTCTTCCGGATCATTCGAAGCTTCACGCCGTCTCCTTTTCAGCTTTTTCGCATGATCCAGTGCCGCCTTGGAGTTAGTGTAAATTTTAAAGTCCCCCTCCTGGCCAATTCTTAGACGAGCAGGGTACAGCATGGCATACGGGATGCTCTCTGTCTGCAATAACTTCTTCACTGTGCCAAACTCCCTTCTCGCTGCCTGCACCGCAACTGTAAAGTCCGGAAAGAATGCCAGTGAGTTCCCCTGGTATTCGATTGCGCCTTTTTCTCTGGCCATTCGTAGTATGGTATCAGGGTCTCTGTAATTTAAAAGTCTAGCAATGATGGGGCGCGGCACTGCACCAGGGACCGGTCTTGCAGCTAAGGAGCGGTGGGCACGCTCGACAATAAACATAGAGGACAGGTTCTCTGGGCCAAAGATATCTCTCATCAATTTTTCTACATAGGTCTCCATCCTCTCTGTGTTGGTGGACTCCGGCAGGCCCATAATTCTGATGTTGTTACGGCAAGGCCTAGCCTCCAAGTCCTCGTTCTTCGCCTGTATAAGCGCCAGTACTTTCTCCATATTGAGGGTTTTGCCTGAAACCTCGCTGAGACCATCCTCCGTGGCGGAGACCCTCTTCTCAACCTCCCCCATTCTCGTATTTTGTTTCTCCAACTGTGCTGTGATCCAATCTGTGGTTCAGCGCGGCCATATTCCCTTCGATAGATTGGAAACTGCGCTGCATTGCCAGGAGCGTCGTTTCAAGCGAGGGGGGTGTCTCCCCTTGGGCATCTGCCTCCGAGTCCGAGGCTGCTTTTTGTTGTGACCTGCTGGGCTTCCGCACGTCAAACGTGAGACGAGGTTGGGATTTGTCTGTCTTCCCCATTGCGGGTGTTCAGCAAAGCAATTTAACAGCTACAATATGCCTGCACAGTTGAAACTACTGCAATTATGCACCACCTTGGCCTCCACCGGACACATTCGCACTTGCGGGCCTTCACCCGATATCAGGATCTATTATGTATGTGCCGTCTCCAATGCCCAGGTTGTGTCTGCGTTTTTGGGGAAGGACTACTGGTGGTTGTTGGGAGAGAGTCCACCTCTGTTGTTTGCTATGAAGCCAGCAGGTTTACAATGTTGATGGAGCAAATCACCGCCGGTCCTTCCCACAACGCCGCCACAGTCCCAGTTGCCTCCACAGACCTCGGTGTCGGCGTTAAATTACAGGCCGCAGGCCTCCTTTCCTGCGTGTTAATGCTCCCCGTCTAGCGCCCCAGGAAGCCGCCCAATAGCACCGTGCACAGCGCAATCCAAGACAGCAGGGGCTCCGGGTTGCTTCTTGCTATAGGTATCGTGGGGCCATCTACTCATGCAGGCCTCAGGAGACTGCGTGCCGCTCCCGCAGTCAGCAGCTCGTAGGCCGCGGCCTTGCACCCGGGCCCACACCCACCTCCGCAGCCGTGAGCTCAGGTCAGTCCACGCCCCCACTCACCGCATTCAACTCTGGCCACCACCACCTCACTATGGAGCACACTGAAGGCTTCGTCAGGGTAACGCTGGCTCCGGCAAGCCTCTGCACTTCTCGGCAGCACCAGCGCTGTCTCAGCGGGTCACCAAGGGCCCCCGCACACTCGTCCGGCAGATCTCCTGGCGATGTAGCCGGATACGTTCCGGTGATGTATGGGACAGTCCATAAGATAGGGGCACTGCTCCGCTCGCTCACTCCTTTTGCGTCGGAGGTAGTCCGCCCTTCAGCCCGTCGGCCCTGCGACGAGCCTCACTGCAGGATTATGGCGGCCGCCATCTTGAGCACATACCATCGGGTTCCGTCTCGGCAGATTTCAGCGGTATGCCCCTTCGCCTTCCGCACACAATATCACCACGCTGAACCAGGATGTCCCGCCATGCAGGTCAGTCGTTTTTGCCACCCAGATGCATCATATTTTAGGTAGATAATTGACGGATATTGGATCAGCCGGGCAGAGCTGCACTACAGCACAGCCATCTTGCCGTGCGCCCTCTAGCGCCCCCCCAAGATTGAACTCTTTAACTTGAAGCCAGAGCGATCTCCCAGGGCATGCTGCCTTGCCTCTTGTTTCAAGAGTGAGAGATATAAAAGTCTTACATCCTGCTCCTGTGCCTGGTCCATTGGAAGTGGATCCAGGGGCTTGCTCCAATGGAACCAACGTATCCTGTGCTGCGTGAATCAGAATCAATGCATTGATGCTGTTGCAGGAACAGAACCGGTGCATCGCACTTGGAACCAGCACATCAACATCGGAACCACCGCATCGCCACCACTGCAGGGAGAGATGATTGACGCATCCCCTCGACTGCGTGGAGAAACCCCGACACATCAGACACGGAACCAAAACATCTCTAAACTGGTGCTTCATGTTCTGAACCGGCACATCGCCATTGTTGAGTGGCGAAAATCTACCCATCACCTAGACTGTGGGATCGACACTGACGTATCGCTCGGCTGCACCCTGAATCTCGCTGTTGTGACTAGGATAAAGGTTCTTTTGGTCAGCAGGCCTTACATAGCTCCTGTATCTGGCCCGCGCTCTATCGCAGTCAGCCTGAACTCTTGACTTTGCCCTGGTTCAGCACGACCAGATAACCCCAAAGGCGCTTATTGCTTTCAAGCGCCATATTTTACTTTTAAACCTAAAAAATTAATATCATTACTTCTACTTGTTGGATTTTTGTCGCTTTGGTCTTGTTTTGTTTATGAAATCATTATCTATCTTTCTAAACTGGTGAGGAGTCTTTCCGTGGTACCTTCACTGTGTTACTGTTTGTTACTGTTTGAAGTGTTGCACAAATACTTTACACATTGCCTCTAAAGTTAAACCTGCCTGCTGTTTGCTAAACTACCAGAGGGTGAGCGCAGGTTAATTTATGGTGTGTTTCTGACTAGGATTGGGGTTTCTGCTTGGATACGGTTGATACCTCTGGCAACCAGAAACCCACTTTCGAACACATTTCTTCTATTTCTAAAATCGAAGAACATTCTTACTAACTTGTTAATGCTCTTTTTGTCAAACAGGTGTCCACATAGGTAGAAGGATACTATTGTTCACATAAAAAGAAAGCAGTGTGAAATACAAATATTAACTTAAAATATAAATAATGTTTATCCTAAAGTCTTATGTGTACCTGAGACTGATAGATTATAATCATACTTACATATTGTATTGATATTGCTTTTACTTTCTGCTGATTTGGTATTGTAAAAAATGGGCGTTTGGCATTACCCCTCTTTAAAGGAAACCTAGTGGCCATATAATCAACTGACATAAAAAAATGTATTTTGTGATTAAACTATTAGAAATGCTTAAATTGAGAAATTGAAGCAAATTATATATTGTGCTTCCGTGTGGGCTGCCGCAGAGATCGCATGTGTGGTGCTGTCTCCCCACACATACTCACTCTTCTGTTGATGGCCGTGGAAAGTTCCAGAGCTGATGGTGGTTGGAGGATGTCAAGCAGAGTTCTGCATGTGTGCACTCTCTCTGCTCTCTCTTTCATTCAGGGCCGTGGTTGGGTTGTGCGTTGCATCAGAGATGTGGCGGCCATCTTTGTTTTCCCTCATCGAGGTCTTGGGTGAAAAATTGGGGTGGTGGTCTCATAGGAGCAATACTTGACATGAAGAGACCCGCCATGCAATCTAGTCGTAATATTTTTTTGAACTGACTTCTTCCCATAACGGGATGTGAAAGTGAACATTGCAAGATGGAGCTACTTCATCTTTTTTCAGGTTGCTGTTTCTCCTTATAAAAAGGGATGAAATCTGCTTTTGTCTGCGTTGCAACACAGTCAGAGTTGTCTTTCTGTGGTTCATTGACCTGCTAGAATTCTTTGATTCTGGAACTTTCCTGCTTCTTAGGATATTTTGGTCTGTTAGTCTTGCTGACTAATTCCTCATGGGGACTGGTCCTCATCTGCAATTTTTCAAAGCTAGAAGTTTTTTATGTCATTTGGCTTTTTCCTCCTTTCAGGCTGTTCATCTCTGCATACACCCATACCATACATCAGTGGCAGGCAGTAATTTTAGGAGGGAGGGGGCGGACAAGACACACACGCACAGATACACACACACATCCATGCATTCACAAGCGCGTTCACACACACACACACAAACACATTCATTCACAACACTCATGACTAAACATTCATACATACACATCTGCATGCACCAAACATTAATTGAAAAAAAACACACACTTACCTGCAGCTCTGCCTCGGAGGTTCCAGGAGGCTAGGGACTGCTGCCTTCCATCATTGGGAGGGAAGGCAGCAGTCCCAAAGTCATCACAGAGTGGGATGGGGTTAGTGAGACTGCTTACCCCACCCCACTCTGTGATGAAATGTCAGTGATTGACACTCGACCCTGGGCGCTTCAGGGCTTAAAACTGAAGCGCCCAGGTGTGAGGCAATCAGTGACGCTACCTCTCGTCACTGAGAGGAGGGCCTCAGGGTCCTTTGATGAGCTGAGGAGGTCACGCCCACAGGAGCTGTGACTTCCTCAGCCCAGCAAATTTCAGATCAGGCAGCCAGAAGCCTGCGTATTTAGCGCATGTCTGGCTCCTGGCTGACTGACTTGAAAATGAACAGTGTCTTTCATGTTGACCTTTGTTCAGCCTGACAGACACTGTGCGTGAGAGGCAAAAGGTGAGGGGGACGTGGCCCCTCAGCTCCAATGGACCAGCCGCTGCTGCCTTACATGTAAACTGTATCGTGTAGGAATATTTTAGCTACCAAGAGATGTTGCCTCACTCTTGAAGAAACCAGGACCTGTCAGTTGAAGAGTGCGCTGCATCCAGCCATTTACATCATGGACCTTATTACGAGTATGGCAGTCCACAGGAGCGCAGCACTTGTGGAGGAAGTCAAACCACCAGGTGGTGGTCGGACCGCCACCAGACCACCAGCTCCACCGGGATCAAGGATCCCGCTGCGCCGCTGGTCTGGAAATGGCCAGGACTATGCTGGCGGTGCCATGCTGGCACCAGTGACCATATCTCGATTTGAATGTCCACCGGCCATTTCATGAAAAGGGTGGCAGACATGAAAGGAAGTGGAGCCTAACAGGGCCCCCAGCCACTTTTGTGCCTGGGGGTGCATGCATCGGGGCACATGTTGTTCCCCCCTGGAATTGCACCCCCGTGCCTGCATGGTGTGGCATGCACGACATGGTGCATACCACACCATGCAGCAATGTTCTGCAGGTACTGTCACAGCGGCAGTCTGTGGTTAAGGCTCTCCTATGAGCCTACCAGACCACCGCAGTGAGACCGCTGCAGCTACGCCCGCCCGCCATAGATTACACTCGTAAACCGGCAGGTAGGTGAACTACGGGCTTGGTGGTCCTCCTGTCGGCGCGGCGGTGGCAGGGCGACAGGAGGACCGTGAAACTCATAATAAGGCCCTATATCTTTATAATTTAGTGGGCCAGCTAATACACAGATCTTGCTGTACTTCATAACTTGTGCAAAAAGAACAGATGGACGGAATGCTGAACAAATCAAACATTCACCCCCAGTCACAGAACTGGGTTAAATCCATCGTTTTTTTGCAAGCCACGCCATTCCAGTTAGACCGAGCCATATGCAAACAGTCCAGCCTGAACTGCCAGGCCAGGTCCTCCCTGGACCAGATACAAGCATCCTGAGACCGGTTTTGGGGTATCACTTATGCAGCAGTCCAGGTTAGCTTGAATCTGGTGGCGTAGCCAGCACGGGACCCACATCTGGGCATACCCTTCCACTTAGCGAAATTTCAACACTCCGTCCAACATCTTGTTGTGTTTGCTATGTTCACCAAAAGTGGTCAAAGGTATGCCCACACGTGGGTCCCTTGTTCGCTGTTCCACTGGACTCAAGCTGACCTGGCTGATGAAGGGTGAAACCACAAAACTGGTCCCAGGATGCTTGTTTCTGGTCCAGGGAGGACCTGGTCTGGCATTTCGGGCTGGACTGTTCCCATGAGGAGCAGGGTCAAGGCTGATTTGCATATGGCTGGGTCCAAACTGGGGTGGCATAGTGGGCAAATGTACAATGGATTCAACCCAGATCTGTGACTGGGGGTGAATGGTTGAAAGGCTTCAGCACTCCGTCCATCATTTTGTTGTGTTTGCACTTCAGAACTTGACACAGTCTAACTTTTTTTTTTTTTTTTTAAATCTCTGCCAGTATTTTGCTTTTATTCTATTTGTCTTTTGGCTTTGGGCATCCAATCAGTGAGCTTGCCAACTTTCTTGGGATTATGGAGATTTTTTTCTTATTGTTCACATATGTATTCCAAATAGCGTGGTTTGCAGGAGAGAGATATTAGTTAAGTTGCAGTACAATGGTTTCCACCTGTAATGAAATGCTTATTGCTAGGTTCCACTGGTATAGTTTTCATGCAAGAAATTATCTATTAATTATAAGGTTCCAGTGTTGTGGTTTCAAACAGTAAGCAAGAAATGGCAAAGCCAATAGGTCTCACCTTTTGGGCCTATTGGCTTTGCCAATGCCCTTTGGAAATGTTGTACAACATTGGCAAAAAATATTTTTGCCATTTATGTGCAGCGTTGGCCGAGAAGAAAGGCACAATGGCGTGACTGCTACTGCTGGCTGTGGCATTTTATAGGTGTGCGCATGTACATGCATCATCACGGACGCACACACATATGTGACCAATCAAGTGGGTGATTACCAAATGCCACGGATACCTATTTTTATTTACCAATACAGCATGGATTCATAAACAACAAAAATTACACTGGAGTAGTGCGAAAACATTTTTTTAAGTCAGAAGGGCCAGCAGCAATTTGCCCCCTGGCCCTAAAATAAAATATTTAAAAAAGGACCCCCAACGGAGGAGCTCATGGGTAGATTGAACGGGGGATAAAATAAAAAATACAGGGGGGTGGGCAATAGGGGAAAAGCAGTAACATGGGGGTGAGGTGTGAAGAACAAGAGAGAGCAATATGGAGCAGGGGGAGATTTGTATGGAAGAAGCACATGAGAGTGAGTAGCACACGGAGAGGGCAACATGGACCGGGAGAGCCCTGGAAAACACATGCACTCTCATTGAGTGCTTAATCAAAACGAAAAAAGAAGTTCCCTAAAAGTGAGCAATGAAAGGATACAAGTCATCTAATCAGAAGGATTGCAAGGAGACTGTGCTAGAAGGGAGGGGCAAACACAAGAAACATATTCAAACCAACGCTGGCCAACCAATAAGAAGCAGGCAAATGACAGTTGCAATAAATCCAACCAATGGCAATCAATTGGTAGGCTGTAAGCCCAATGTATGTTCTTAGTAAGCTCACAAAAGGTCTTTCGCTACCAAACATTTTGTGCTGTCTAGAAGGTGAGACCTGAAAAACTGTCGTTAGTTTCCTGGAATATAGAATTGCTTGCTCTTAGATTCCAGTTGTGCTGTTTTCAACAGCAAAGAACTGTTTGTTAGTAGGTTCCATTAATGTGGTTCCCAGCTGTGAAGAAGCGTTTGTCATTAGGTTCCAGTTGGTGATGTTCAGTGATATTGAATTGTTGCCATTAGGTTTCAGAAGTGTATAACTGTTGCTTTTGGATTTGTAGTGTGATTTCTATGAGTAAGGAATGAACTGTTTGTCCAGTCTTGTGATGATCAGCAGCATCAAACAGTTTCCCATTAGATTTCTACATCAGAAATTAACTGTTAGTCATTAGGAAGCAAAGGTGCAGTTTCCTTTTAGCATAGTGTATTCAGGGTTTTCATGGAACATGTCTCCTGGTGCCTGGAGAATAGCAAGTCCTCCAAGACTAGTCCAGTCGTGGAGCCCCAATTTTGCAAATGTGCAAAGATTTTCTTCTCTTTTGATGTCTAATGGAAGCCTGATTCAGACTGTATGCCTATGATGGAATGAATAAGAGATCTTTCATTTTGGGTTATATTAAGATTTTCTCAACATCATCAGTTAGCAGGGCCCTCACCTAAAACTTACCATGCAGGCTTGTTACACAACAGAGATTTAGTATTTGAAGAGAGGCATGTTAGGAACATTGTAAATTAGGAAACTCTGCCAGCAAGTGTCAGAGGCAACAGGAATGATTATCAAAGGGCAGATAATTAGGAACTGCAAGATTCCAAACGCTAAACATTGCCATTAAGGACTGCTTCTTAGGGACCAACATCAAAGACTAACAGGAAAGATATATGAATGAAGAAGATTTGAGAAATGTTGCCAATTTGAAGACATTGGATCCCTAGCCGGGCGCTCTTTTAATTCTGTTGCCATCCACAGAAAGCACTAAGCGATCTCAGAAGTCATCGAGAACATGGATTGGAGTATTGCAATGGAAAGATTGATATCCGAAGCCAGGGCCTGCCCCTGGAACTTTCTAAAAGTGTGCAGGCATGTAGTGCACAATATGAATTGGAGCCCTAAGGGAGGAGCAGGGCCTGGATGTGTGGAATTTAACGAGGCTTTTTGTGGCATAGCTCCTAGCCTCCTCGGATGTACAGATAGTCTCCTGTGTATTGTTGACAAGACATGTAGTATCAGATTATTATTGGTTGGTGATGTATTCCTTCTTAACTAATTTCAGTGAGCTACTCAATCACAGTCTGCTTAATAAAAAAATTTATTAAAAAAAGCAATAAAATTGTCGGAAACATAAATGACCAAGATCATAAGGTTAGGACTCTGAGATTCTTGAGTAGTCAAGATTTCTGCTACAATCCTGACTGCAGAGCTCCCTACACCTCCGGACATACATCCCAATCAGACTTTTGTTCACCTCCACATGATGGACCCTTGGCTAATGAAGATGCTATGCACTTGCTGGTGTAGCTTCAGGATATATTCCCCACAAGACACATTTGGCATAGATCTGGAATTAGGCTTCATTGTAACAGAAGGATTAAGCAGTAATCTTAAATAATCAGGTTCAGATTCGCGAAACATGTTGTGCATCTACAGTCAACTTAGATCCTCAAGAGGTTGAATATATGTGGGGCTATTTACAAAGACAAATATAGACATTGGTAATCCTCCAAGTGTAAATTTACTCTTGCACTTTGAAGTAAATTTGCTACTTTTGGCTATTCACCATTTACAAGTGTACATTTACTACAAAGTGCTGACTTACATGTCGCAATCCCTTGTAACCAGGGGGTGAAGCCTGATTTACAAGTCTAAAGTTACTAGTAGTAACTTTTCACAAACCAGCAGAGATCTCACTATGTTACTGTATTGGGAAAAGTGAAAAAGTTAATTAAACTTTAAAAAAATTGTAAACCATATTTTATTTTAATTGTAGAATAAAATGGTAAAGCACTAAAAACTTAATTTTGAATTAAATATTTCACCATTATAAATATATAAAATTAGAAGAATGTGTTTATTAAAAATCCCAACTAAAGTAAAATGTTTATATTTATTTATTATGCAAATTAAAAATAAAATTACTAAAAGTAAAGTATAGGTTTAAAATTAATTAATTTCTTTAAAAAGCAAAGTTACATTTATTATTAAAATAAAACATTAAAAAATAAGCATTTATTATATATCCACGCCAACAGAAACCTCTCCAAAGACGAGAAAGCAGACCCAAAATTAGTGCAAAACGGGTTTATTACAGGAATGCCCGCACCTCCGCCATTACGCGTTTCAGCCTCCTCCGAGGCCTTGATCGCATATATATATATATATAACCCAGATCTGTGACTGGGGGTGAATGTTTGCCAATGTGCAGCATTCCGTCCATCATCTTGTGTGTTTTGCATTTCGCCCTAAGTGGGAAGGGTATGCCCAGACGTGGGTCCCGTGCTCACTACGCCACTGGAGTCAAGCTATCCTGGCTGATGAAGGCTGATAGCCTGAAACCGGTCCTAGGATGCTTGATTCCGGTCCAGGGAAGACATGGCTTGGCAGTTCGGTCTGGACTGTTCCCATGAGGCACAGGGTCAAGACTGATTTACATATGGTTATGTCTGAACTGGGGTGGCGTGGTGAAGCAAAATAACGATGGATTAAACCCAGATCTGTGACTGGGGGTGAATGTTTGCCAATGTGCAGCATTCCGTCCATCATCTTGTGTGTTTAACATACAATTACATTGATATATATCTTCAAAAAGTTGAAATACATTATTTTACAATTATTTCCTATGGGATTCTATTTTAAGGCCCTGCCTCCATTATTTTTTATAGGTAAGGGTGTTGCAGTACCAGTTGCTGACTATGTGTGGTGCTTGGCCTACTTGAGACCTGGGCTGGAGAACATTTACAGCTGTTTTGGGCCTTTTTACGTCTCATCTGCAACAGCGCATGCATTGCATGCACTCTTGTTTGCAAGAGATATTGTATACAACAAGGGGCTTGTTTGCGAGAGATATTGTATGCAACAAGGGGCTTGCAGCCCTCCCATTGTTGAACATTCATTGCCTTCATTGTCTCTCTTATTTGCTGCTTTCTAATTGGTTAGCACGTGATGGATTCACTTCCTCTTCGTTTGCCTGGAGCATGGACCAAGTACTGATTGTTTCAGCTTGATTGCTGTCATTCGACTGATTGCGCTTTGATTGAGGTACTACTTTTATTTTTTCTTCTTCCCTGTCATCCTTGTTGAACCTCTTGCCATTTGTAGCTATGTTTTACCATGCCACGCACACTTCAAAAAACCCTTTTCTCTTTTAAAATGGATGTTTATTGTGACAACAGATGTTCGTTGGTTTTATTGTGACAACAGATGTTATCTGCTTCCAAATGTATTTTCGTTAGTACATGGGCATGAGTGCATTTGCTTTCTTTATGTGATAGGATTTTTGTCAAATTACATATTTTTCTCCCATACATGTGTAGATTAACTGATTTGCTCAAAATCACAGGGGTGTTGTGCTGAGACCTAATGAGCATTTTGAAAGCCAGTAGGCGTTTCCTTTGAGACTACTGGCTCTGCCATTGCCATTTGTTCCTGCTGTACTGCATAAGCATTGCCAACTTTGGCAATGATTTGCAGCCTTGCTGTATAACAGTGCAGCTGATGTGCAGCATGGCTAAAAATAATACTAAGAAAAGCACTATGATGCATCCAGTGCTAATGTACTTTAAAAAGAAAAGCATATTAGCCCTGCCTGCGTCATAGTGCTTTTTAAAATTAGTTTTAGCCACTTTGCAAAGCATCTGTGCTGCTGTAAAGCATGGCGTCAAAACATTGCTAAAGCCAATAGCTCTCATAGTCAAGACCTTTTGGCTTTGCCAGTGCCTGTTGGCTTTTGCAACTATAGAAGTGCAGTTTGTGAATTGTAATGTTCTTACTCTTTTGTGTGTACATATTCGCTCCTTCCTAAATTCCTCCTTAACCCTCCCTAACCCCGCCTCACTCCTCCTTAAACTCCACCCATTTAGTAGTCAGTGTGCCCATTTTCCTCCTATATTTAGTACTAAAATGGAGGCGTACGTGTGTGTAGGAAACGATCCCTTATTGTTTAGTGAAAACGATGGCTGTGTGGAGTGCACCCTGTTTCCCGGGTAGGTAACAAAAAGATCTCTGAAACGCCGGAAGGAGAACCTAGGCTGCCCTGGCAATGACACCAGGGCTTTAAGTGTGAAAAAAAAACTGGGGGTGCTCTAAAAGGGGCGGGGCAAACCTCTTAAAGGGGTGTGGCCTATCCAAGTAGGGGGCGTGGTCTAAATCAAGATAACTAGCATTGTGTGCTTAGGAAAATCATAAAGTCGCATCCAGCAAAGGATAATAAAATAGGCAAAAAGGTATATTTATTAAGAATAAGCCATAAAAATACCAAACACTTTAAAAAAAACATGTAAAAATTATTTACATTACTTAGAAATCTATTGCAGGATTTCCCAAAAGTAGGTCGATTTCAACTTTTTTTTTTCTTTTTCATTTACCAATGCTTGTTTTATAAAGGCACAAATTCATTAATTTTGGGAATCAAGTATATGCTTGTATTACTTTAATGTAGTAACAGGAGATCGATTTCAACTTTTTAACTTCCTGGTGCTGTTAGGGCTGGGGCAGGATCACGCAGACTAGTTCCTCTCTCTGCGCTTCACTTGTTGCTGGATTACACTGCAGCCTTGACACTCAGTGTGAAAGGTCAGAGCAGGGTCGTGCTGGAGCAGGCAGCCTGTGGTCCTCTCTCCTAATCATCCCACGATGTCAAGGCTGGCACCACGACGAGGTTGCTCCTGCGCTGCAAAAAGAGAAGGGAAATCCTGAGAGAAAATGGCTCTCTTTAAAAAGGATTTCCCTTCCTCCTACAACGCGGCTCACCTGGCATGACGTTATGACATCATGCCTCGACCTCCACTTCTCAGTAGTGAGCAAAATGAGCATGCGCACATCGATGTGCATGCTCTCACTGCAGTCCAATAAAAAACAAGCATTTGCAATGCAATAGGTCTCGCATGAGTGAAAGTTTGAGCTATTGGCGTTGCTAATATTAATGCAACGCCAATAGCTCAAACTTTCAGTAATGCCAAAGCTTCAAAAGTAAAGCAAAAGATAAAAAAAAATCTGTCTTTACTTTTGAAGCCATTGCACATCCGGGCTTTAGCTTAAGATGTTTAAAGCTAAATTGAGGGTGCCGCGATTGTAGCAAAAGTAAACAAACAGGAAAAAAATGCGTGTAGACATTTAAGAAAATAGTGCTCCGAGGATGTAATTAAAACGTATCAAGTGACATGTAACAGAAGGTGTCCTCATGGGAGGTTACAAGAAGAGAAAATGCAACTAAGGAGGGACTATTAAGCCTATTGACTAATGAAAAGCAGCCATTTACAAAGGACTGTGACTGGAGTGAATTAAAAAGGTGGGCGTAAAGTGGGTGGAGCTTTATGCCTATATCCAGCATATGTAGAAGAGACCGTGCTAGCGCTGCCTAGGCGAGACGTAAAAAAAAGCTTCCTAATGGTTCCTTTACTGACTGACTAGAGCTGAAGATGGACTGGAGATCAAGCAATGCTAGTGAGGTCCTCTAACAGGGACCCATCAACCCTCGCCATTGCACAAATTGTTTGTCTGCGCTCCATACAACATAGGCAATCAGTTATAAAAATGCTATTCACCAACAATCATTCACTAGAGGGAGTCGAGGTCCTGCACAATCAATCTAGACAATTATGGAGCACCTCCTGGGTTGGGTTAGTGACCCTGGCTTGATGAAACAAACTACTGTGAGTTATCTCGCTTCACAGATGAGTGGCCTCCTGGCCCATGGTCCATGACAACATTCCTAACCTAAAATTAAAGAACAATTTATAAACCTTAAAAGGAGGACAAACTACAAGTAATCATTTGCCATCCCTACAATACCCTTCAGGGTGAACATGCACTTTACAAATACACGTTTTGTTGTGTTACTTTTCCTTATGCCCACGTGGATGCTGGATTCAGCTACTTATTTAGCATGGGAGTATGGCAAAAAGTAATTGAAAACGATCTGAATTAGGCTGAAGTAAATCTAAGCCTGATATTCGATATTTATTTGGAAATGGTGGACACCTATGCATGCTGGATCAGAGCAGAGAGAAATCTAGAAGGGAATGGCATTTTATAGCTGTCTGACAGGGGTGGGTCAACATATCATATATAAGCAACATCTGTTGTGAGCCAGGAAATATATTCTGTATTGTGAGGCTTGCTGTTTTGGCCCTACCACATGTAAAAGTCTATACATGACAGCTGGCGACCTCTGTGAGCTCAAAAGCTCGAAGTGTTTGAAGATGCCCCACATTGTATGATGCGCCATGTGTGCACCTTGCCAGTTTAAGGGAGCAGGGTGTGGACTCATCAGTGAGAAGGCACGTGAACTGGTGCAATCATTAGGGTTGACACATGAGTAGTAGTTACCGGTCTGTCTGATATTTTTATAGCAAGAAAGGTAAAATTTAAAAAAAAAATGTTACGATCATCAATATTGGGATTTCCCCCCTTTGAAATATAAGATAATAGCGACACATACAAAATGAAACAAGTGAAAAGCATTTTTAGAGCTATATAAATTATTAATAGTTGGAGGTTGAATTTCCAGGTTAAAAAGGAATACTGAAGAATCGCACAAGCTATTTTTTATGTATCATTTCTTGGTTCAATCAGAAACGCCGGAATGTTTATTTTTCTGAGAAAAGGGCCACCCCAAAGTCGGTCTCTAGCCCACGGTCTCTCACCCAGTGTTGTGCTATGTGAGATTGTGCTTGTGCGTCACCTGCCTACAGCTTCCCCACACAGGCAGAACTCCACTTCATATACCACTGACTGTAGGGATGGCACGTTTAGAAGCCATTCGTGCGCGCTGCCATCTCAATAAAAGTAGATGTTTAAAAAACATCAGGCTCTTAACTAAGTGACACCACTGCCGGCCGTGCTGGAAGTTGGACTGCACCAGTGTGGTCATTGACGATAGTGCTATAATTAAGCATTTTTTGACTTGAACCAGAGCACTTATAGCACAGAATTAGTGAGGCTCGCATGTTGTGGACTTTAACATTATGCAGCGCGAGCACGTTTATATATTTATGGCACCACTTCTGCTTCTGTGGCACTCCCCTGCCTATGTGATGAGCTGAGGTGGGGAGACAAGCAAAGCGGAAGCCTACATGCCGGTCGTGCTTCCTCTCAGTAGCATTCCCGCGCTATAGGCTCGACCTAAAAAAAGAAAACGGACTACCTTTGAGAGGCCCGAAAATAGAGCCCGATAGAGACCCATTTCGAGGCCCCCTGAAAATAACTGCCGGTGCTCAGACCCGGACAGACCCGGCCCACTTAAAGCCCTGAACGACACCAAAGACAAAAAACAAGACACAGAAACATTGTTCCTCTGATGCCTGGCACGTTTCGTCAGAAAAACAAATTACATGTCGGCTCCTCGGGCCTTTCAAGAACGTCTTTTAATGAGCTCTTCTCCTGCCAGTCTCTCTGATGATAGCATCTCATGAACTCCTTCGTGGTGCCTGAGGAACCAGGGGCAGACTGCAGCACAGTGCACCTGCGACGGTGTGTTAGAGGCCCGGCTGTCAATCTCGGCGTGAGGCTCACAGCAGCCATGCAATGTCTGAGAGGATAACTGTCGTCAAGGCGTGCTGATGCTCAGCTGCCACTGATTAACACTGCACTAGATCTGAGCTTTAGAATGAGGTGTTTTTTTTATCCCTCTGGCACTCCTAGCAAATTACTACACATATCTTTGGGAACTCGCATTTTTTAAACAGCAAGATATTGGCGTCAATTTGCTCTTATTTTCTAGGAAAGAATATCTCATTTGCATACCCATGACGTGATCCTGGGCACTTTTTTTAGGGTTTATTAGCTGCTTTTGTATTTCCCATGCTTAGCCAAAGAAGCATTTGTTTTGCATATAATTGTCAAAAACAGGAAGGGGTGTGGACATGGTCATACCTGGTAGCGACTCTCAATTATTTTCTGCCCATGGAACCCACGGGCACAGGGGCGCAGCTTAGTGAGATTCGGGGGCGGGGATTTCAAATTTCCCAAATAAAAAAGCAGTGTGCTCTAGTGGGGAGGGGTGAGATGACCAAGGGTTGGGATGGACTGTTTCCATGAGGAACAGGGTCAGTAAAGCACTGTGCTTCTCTAGAGTCGGTCTCTGTCTAGAGTCACACAGTGGGTGAAAAACGAGGGCTTGGAATGCCACCCCGAGCAATTGCCACTGGTTAGACTTTGGCAAGCATTGATCCCACCACATTTTGGGTGTTTGATTGCCAGTAGTTTGCTTGGAAACTTGAGAGCAAAGCAGCTTTCCAATCGTACTAATGCTAATGTTTGTGAATCCAAAAAGTAGTACATTTACACTTATACAAGGACTTCTATGGGTGCATATTTACTACTTTTTTGGTAAAGAGGTCGCTATATGTATCTTTTTAAGATCACGATCCAAAAAATGAATGAGTTAAAACTTCTTAGTGAAATAAAAACAATGAGAAAAACCGACAGACATAGCAGACCCATTTAAGCGGTGCCACACACTTCAAACACCCCCACTGAAGCTACGCCTCTGTCTGTCCCACCTGGACCTGGTAGTTCTCCAAGGGAACGCATGATTACGGTCACGTACAACACAACAGCCTGGATTCCCGGCCCGGGATCACCTATTTTAAATGTATTGTCACTGCATGCACTCTTCTTCGTCTCTGCTACAAGAAGCCTTGATGGTAGAGTTGTAAAATCAGTGCATGCCGGCAGGGCTACATGTTTCTAGACCTCAGACTTTACAAATCATCTTATCAAGTGACTGAGGATCCATTTACTAAGCCAGAGTCACAACTAGGCAAATTAATAGGACAAGCTGAGCCATGGGTCTGGCTTGGCTCTAAGAGTCCGTGCACGAGCTGAGCCACGAAATGTTTACCATGTACATCGTGCAATAAACAAGTGTAAAAATGTGATACAATCTCTTCAACATAAAACAAGTGTATTTCTTTAATATGCAGAACCCTTTCACCTTAGTATATCAGATTATATTACTGCATAGACAGAAATCTAATAAAAATACCTTCATGGCTCGCCCCCCAAAGACAATGCCATTAGTGAACTAAGAGGGAAGTCAGTACAGTGGTGCAGCTGGGGGGAGGCGGCACTCTTTTTGGGGGCGACAGAGGTGAGCAAGTCGTCTGTCAACTACCACCCCCGAAAGCAAGTCGTCTGTTGACCCCCCCTGGTCTTACCTGCACCGGGTATAAGTCGTCTATCGACCACACCTTCCCGCTCTTACTTGCACCGGGCGGGAAACTCAGGGTCCGCCCCGGGCGGCAATAGGTCTAGCTATGCCACTGAGTCAGTAGCTGTGTAAACTCTAAGCATGTCTGAGATTCTTTTTATAGATGGAACAACATTATAGTCTATTAAATCAAACATAAGTGCTTGTACAGCACACATCCTGAACTCAAGTATTTAAAAGTACGCTCATGTGTGATTAAAAAAAGGAGGGTCTGTGAAATAACATATTTACCTGGGATTGCACAATTGGACAAGCAGGGAAGCCAGTATTAATTCCAGTTCATCTGGTTTCACATTTTGAAATGTATCTACCAGATTGGTATCTCTCTCTCTCTTTTGTTTACATCAAAGGTCACTGTTTTCTATTTCATTCTTGCCTCACGATGAGAAAAATCGAGACAGAGATAGCAGAACCCACTCAGGGCCCCCAGACCCAACTACCAAGCCAATAATGAATTTATTTGGGGGTGCCACACCCCAAACACCCCCATGAAGCTTCCCTCCTGGATTTGAGAATCCATCCGGCCAGCACACAAACACATACGCACTGTTCAGTACCTCCAGAGAGTGCACTGTTCTTGGGTGAGGCACACATCAGCCGCACACCTTTACCAATCTGTGCTCTCTGTGGCCTTAACCCGGTTATCTTCATGAACACTCAGGTTAAGCAATATCAGGACCCCATCAACTCTTGGTCTCCGCTCATTATCAACAGGCAGCCAGTGAACATGCAGAACCTTGGCTCTTAGCCTCTTACAATGCACGTGTTCCATATGCCACAAGTTTGGACATCATACTTTTGCAGAAGATTTAGCAAATCAGTGAATTGGGGCCCATTAAGAAAGGTATTTATCAGTACATGAAGTAGTACTTCAGTAGTACTATTTCATGAGCTCATATAAAAGCCTCTGTGAAATGACCCCAAACATCTAAAATGGAAATAATGAGTTAATATTCCTATAGAGTTAGTTCAAATAGTAAGGACCATGTCCTCTTTGCCCTTTTACTCATAGGGAGTTGGAGATTCCAGGGCCAGTTCACAAAGGTGTGTGGAAGTACATAAGAAGGTATTCCTCTAGTACAACTCCCTCATTCTGTTGTATTTCTTACATAAGGCAACTTAGAATGCTACTTGTACAGCTGTGGCAGTTTGGCATTATTTGATAGCTTCCCCACTGGGGCTGCATGCATACCCAAAATGAAGCCTTGAGAAGCTAGAAAGCAAAAGAATACAAATAGGTGTTGTTACAACAAGTAATAGTTGGTCTAGCAATAGGTTTACATCCATTTTATTCAGAGCTCTTTATAATCTCTTCTTGTTTACTAGGCATGGCCTTCTGTAGTATTGTGCTTCACTGGTAAGTTGTGGGTCAATGTCAGAACTTTACTAATAATCTAGAACTATAGAATTGTATTATGTAGTGAGCATTCTCCTTGCAGTCAGTTCTGCTTGGAGACCGTTTGTGCTGGTTGTGCCTGCTGCGCAGGGGTTGGAAATAAAGAATCCTGCTTTTATCTACTTGACTGGTCCCGTGTTGTTTGGGAAATACTACATCGTTTTGGCGATGACTGATGGTCCAACCCCTGCCAACTTTCTACAGGAAAATCCATGGTGTCCGATTTTACCACACCGTGAATTCCACATTTTCTACAAGGTGTGTCTATTTTAAAAATTCACACGAAGCAACCAGAAGAGGAATTCTGCCGAATAACTCTGCCAGTTTGTGAGTCAAAATTTTGTTTTTGTGTTGTCTCTTCTGCAACTCTACAATGCTGCGCTCTGCTTACTTTCAAATCCTCTTCAACCGTCATTCCACGCGCAGTTCTCATGAACGCAAGGACGAGTGTTCCACGGTTCTCCTCCTGCGTTCCACCGATTGCGTTCCAGGCTTCTTAAACGCTACAGCGTCTCAACATAGTACCTCAGAGCCCTGAGGGAGTACCTCAGGGCTCATGCTTGAGCCCCACATTGTTTAATATCTATGTTGCCCCCTTGGCCAATCTCCTGAGGACATATGGGTTCACCCTCATATCCTACGCCGACGATACACAGCTGCTTTTTCCATTCGACAAACTTACTCTATCTGTACAGTCGACATTCTCTTCTGGTATGAGAGCCATCTCACACTGGATGAAGAGTAATTTCCTCCAGTGCAATGTTGGGAAAACGGAGATCTTGCTCTTTGGAGAGGCCCCCTTATTATGGACGCCTGAATGGTGGCCGGCTGATCTGGGTGCCCTCCTGCCCCCAAATCCACTGTTAAGAACTTAGGCATCCGTCTGGATCAAGCACTTACCCTGAAGGAGCATGCTGCCCAGACTGCTGGCTCCTGTTTCCACACATTGGGCCTACTCCGCCGAGTCTTTCCTTTGCTTCCCGATTCAACTCGGAAGACTCTGACTCAGGCACTTGTTTTAAGCCGTCTGGACTACTGCAACGGTCTGCTGATCTCCGCCAAGGAGGTCTCGCTCAGCAGATTGCAGGTAGTCCAGAACACGGCGGCGCGATTGGTCCTCAATGTCCCCCCCAGGACTGCCTCCCGCCCTCTTCTCTTGCAGCTTCACTGGCTTCCAATACGGCAACGGGTAAGATTCAAAGTTTGCTGTACCATCCATAAGGCGTTGTCCAATCTTGGTCCCACCTATCTCTCGGAGAAATTTACACCATACCTACCTTCCAGGTCTCTCCGCTCGGGCTCCAAACATCTTCTTGTGGTCCCCTGAGTTAGGAAGGCCAGATTAGGGGAAAAGCCCTTTCCCATCTAGGCCCCCGCTATTGGAACGAGCTCCCCTACATTTGAGACAATGCCCTGATCATCTGCAATTTAGGAAGCTGCTCAAGACTACTCTTTTCTGTCTCTGATTCAGCTGTAGTAGCACTACTTTCACGCTGCCCGTCCGAAGCGCAGAGATACCCCTTCAGGGGTCGATTCAGGTGCTATATAAACAAATAAATAAAAATAAAAAATAAATAAAAACGTCACAGCGCTCAAACGTACGAGGTCACGCTGCGTGACCCCAGCGGCCATCTTTGTTTTTTTTTTTTTCTTCATCAATTCCGAGTGCTTACTTTATCAATAATACTGTTCACAATTCCCTCCACCCGCTCCGACGATTCCGGCGATTTCAACCGCTTTCTGAAGAAGATTCAGCGGTTGGCTCTAGCAGTTTGCATAGTGCTTGCACATCGCAGTAAGAACTTTTTTTTTTTCTTTTCTTTTCTATTACTCATCTGTTTCATTACTCTGTTACCCCTACTTATTATTTATTTTGGCACAGTTGCTTAATACTAAATGGAAGGAAATTCCAGCACAATGTCTGTAGCGGCAAGCTCTGCACAAACCTTGAGTGTCAGCATTACCCTCAATAACCCCAAAGAATTCTTAACCAGCCCAGGAGAACCTAATGTAAAATGGCTGGAGTGGAAAAAATACTTTGTTAATTACATTGCCACTCTTGAAGACAATGGTAGTGTCATGTCTCCTGAGAGAAAAAAAAGAATTTTAATGCACTGTTTAGGACCTGAAGGTCTCAGGGTGTACAATCAGATGCAGAAAATAGAAAGAAGTGTCGATTTAGATGTTTTCAAATGCGCAATAGCTGACCTTGATGATCACTACTCACCAGCTGTATGTGTAGCTGTATCCAGACGCACATTCTATAAAAGTAAACAAGACACCAATGAGTCAATTGAAGATTACGTGTCCACATTAAAAAATCTAGCTATTAAGTGCAAATTTGGCACCTTACATGATGACATGATCAGGGATCAAGTGGTTATGTGCACCAAAAACAAGAGTATCCAGGACAGGCTGTGGATTGAGGGTGAAGCAAGTCTCAGGGATATCATTACATTAGTTAAAAAAGCTGAACTTTCTGAAAGATGTGCTAAGGCTGTAACCCCTTCCAATGAGGCTAGATCTGTTAACAAAATCAGTGACAATAAAAGAGGAAAGACTCCTACTTACAAACAACAAAGGTCATATCAAAATACCAACCTGAGGAAGAAGGAGAACACCAGCCATTCAGGTTTTTTGTGTTATAGATGTGGAAGCACATCACATACTGCAAGATTTTACAGATGTCCTGCGAAATCAGCTAAATGTCTTGAATGTGGGATTATAGGTCATTTCTCTAAAGTTTGCAGGAAGAAACATTTTAAAAAGTCTTGTGTCACCTGTATTACAGATAATGGTTCAGACTTGTCAGATAATAATGATGATGATGAATCTCCTGAGAACTCTGACATTATTTCCGCTAGTACAAAGAAATATGTTGTTGTAAACATTACCGGTGGTGACAGTAACAAACCTCTGTGCATGATTTCCTTTGGTGGTATAACTCTGCAGGTTGCAGCAGATTCGGGATCACCGTTTACCATCATTGCTCGATCCATCTGGGATGACAAATTTGCTAACACCATTCGTTCTTACTTGCAGCCTACTGATGTAAATCCAGAAAGTTTTACTGGACAAAAAATTGAAATGCTGGGGTATAGATCTCTCATGTTTGAATTTAAAGGCAGAAGGGCGTTGTGCAAACTATATGTAGCTACTGATGGACCTTCTGTTCTCGGGTGGAAGGATCAACGTTCACTTAATATTATCATGGACCCTAACAGCCCTGAACAAGTTTTGGTTATGTGTGATGCTTTGGATACAAAAAAGTGGGTTCTGGAAGAATTTCCTAAAGTTTTTGGTGGTGGCTTTGGGAAACTTGATGGTTTCACACACAAAATCCTGGTCAAACCCAATGCTGTTTCCAAAATTCACAAGGTACGCCACATTCCCCTAATCGTATGAGATGAAGTAAAAAGGAACTCAAAAATTACAGGATGCTGGTATAATTGAACCAGTAGAGGCTTCTGACTGGATTTCTCCCATTGTGATTGCCAGACGTGCAAATGGGAAAATTCGTATGTGTATTGATTTAAGATATTTGAATGATAATATTATAATTGATCAGATTCCTCTTCCTAGGATTGACGAGATGCTATCATTAACTAAAGGTGCCAAATGGTTTTCAACCATTGATCTCTCTTGTGCATATCACCAAATCTCTCTGCATCCCATGAGTAAACATTTTACCGCTTTCTGCACCCCCTTTGGTTGTTTTCAATTTCGCCGCATGCCATTTGGGCTGGCATCTGCCGCGGCGGTATTGAAAAGGTTCATGTATGAGTTGTTTGGTGATATGCAGAGGGTAGTGTTTTTCCAGGACGATATCCTGGTTATGGGAGCTAACAAGAAAATTCATGATGAACGCTTAAGAAAAGTGATGAGTGTACTACAAGATAAGGGAGTGACAGCAGAACTCTCCAAATGCAGATTTGCCGAAAAGAAGGTTACTTACCTGGGGCATGAAGTCAGTTCTTTAGGCATCAAACCTAAAACCAGTTTAGTGAATGCCATCATTGATGCTCCTGCACCCAAGTCCAAGGAAGATCTCAGATCTTTCTTGGGGCTTGCAGAATTTTATGCTAAGTTTGTCGATAAGTTTTCTGAAAAGACTCATGTCATGAGGTCCCTACTTAAAAACAAAGTACAATTCACTTGGTGTGCTTCTTGTCAACAATCTTTTGAAGAGATAAAGAAAGCAATTGCTCAAGCACCTAATCTTCAAGGTTTCGACCCTTTTGCAAATACTATCATCACTACTGATGCTAGTAGCAAAGGCTTAGGTAGTGTTCTAACCCAATTAGATGACAATAATAAGGAAGTAGTTATCGCCTTTGCATCACGTTCCCTCACCCCCACTGAGGAACGTTACTCTGTAATCGAACGTGAGACCCTAGCGTGTGTTTGGGCCCTGGAGCATTTCAGGAAGTTTCTATGGGGCAGAACATTTGTTTTACTTTGTGACCACAAGCCCCTTACTAAACTACTAACCACTGAGGGTTTGACTAATGCCACAGCTAGAATTGCTAGACTCTCCATGAGACTACAGGATTTCATGTATGATATACAATATGTACCTGGTGTCAAAAATTTTACTGCTGACTTTTTAAGCCGTATGTCCCTACCACTAACTGAAGTAGATAAGAGTTCTTGGAATGATTTTTCTGTTGCCTCAATTTCATTTGACAAAACTCAGAGTAGTTTTAGTAAGGAAGAATGGCTTGAAGCCGAAAACTCTGACCAAATCTTACTTGAACTTAAACAATTAATTGTGAAAGGTTGGAGTGGTATGGACAAGAAGTTTGTCAATGATGAGCTTAGAGGTTTCTGGGAGGTACGTGATGAACTCAGTCTGTGTGATTCATTAGTTCTACGAGGTGACAAAGTAGTTCCTCCGAAGAGTTTAAGAAGCAGAATACTTGATTTATGTCATGAAGGACATTCAGATATTACACGCACCAAACTCCGCTTGAAAGAACTTTATTGGTGGCCCAAAATAGACATTGATGTGGAAAGGTGTGTGACGTTGTGCATCAAGTGTGAAGTCTCTGATAAAACCCTCAAAACATTCAATCCACCCTTAGCTTCTCCTAATTGCCCAAGACTTCCTTGGGAAGTAGTTGCTATAGACTTCATGGGACCTGTCTTATGGCAAGATGGTTCACAAAAGTACATTTTAGTTCTTGTGGACACCTTTTCCAGGTGGTAAGAAGTATGTGTAGTAAATGTAATCAACACCAAAACTGTAATCACATTCTTAGATGACATTTTCTTGAGGGAGGGGTTTCCCAGGTTTATTTTGTCCGATAATGGTGTACAATTCAAATCCTCTGAAATGAAGAATTATTTAGCTGCTTCTGGCATTCAACAAAAGTTCACTGCACTATATCATCCCAGCGGAAATGGTATCATTGAGAGAGCCAACCGCAGTATTAAAGGAGTTCTTCAACTTGCCAATAAAGGTAATTTATCTTGGGATGAGGAGTTGAAGAAGTTGCTTTGGGCCTATAGAAGTACTATCCATGGTACTGTCGGCAAAAGCCCCTTTTCCTTAATGAAGGGCAGGATTCCTCATTCCAAAATTAATCCTGGCTGGTTGAACAGAAATGGAATGATTAAGTGTGACATACCTGAAGTGAGAGAGTACATCAAAGAATCTCAAATGAAAAACAAAACTTACTATGACCAAAAGCATGGCACTAAGCAAGTAAATTTGTGTGAAGGTCAATGGGTCCGCGTGAAAAATGCTAAGAAGGCTCCCAAGGGAGAAAGCAAATTTAGCGAACCCAAGCTGGTTGTGAAGGTCATGAACAACACTGCCTTGCTACAAAATGGTGAAGTTTGGCACTTTAGCCGCCTGGCACCAGTTACGTCTAGCTATGGTAGAAAAATTGAGAATGTTGTGTGTAAAAGCAAAAATTTGTGGTGGTTAGACATTTTAGATATCACTCCGGAAGTTGAAAATTCAGGCCTTACTGATTCGGACAGTAGCACTATTGTTCCTGAACTTGCTGACACTCAAGATGCCTCTTCCACTCTCAAACTTGTGTTAGATGAGAACTTACAATATACTCCCAACTCTGTTGTACCCTCCAGTGATAAGAATGTTATTAAAACTTCTAGTGGGAGGATCGTTAAGAAACCCAAATGTTTAGAAATGTTTGATTGTAATTAAGTTTTTTTGTTGTTGTTTTTCTTTTAAGGCAGGGATTGTGTAGTATTGTGCTTCACTGGTAAGTTGTGGGTCAATGTCAGAACTTTACTAATAATCTAGAACTATAGAATTGTATTATGTAGTGAGCATTCTCCTTGCAGTCAGTTCTGCTTGGAGACCGTTCGTGCTGGTTGTGCCTGCTGCGCAGCGGTTGGAAATAAAGAATCCTGCTTTTATCTACTTGACTGGTCCCGTGTTGTTTGGGAAATACTACACCCGATCTGTAAACGCCCCACATTTAAAGAAATATAAAGATTCAAGGTGGTTGTGAGGGTCTCCTTATTTTTTCACTTCAGTTTTATTTTTATATCTGGAACCTTTATATTCCCAACTAACAGGGAATCCTTGAAACATGTATGAAGACTGAGAAAACATGGTTATTAATTGTTTGTCATTAGGTTAAATAGCAACACATTTGGAGCAGTGATCACTTTGCCTGGAAGAATTTGGAATATGCAGATGAAAATACTCCCTTAAAATGGCTGCTTAAGGTGCTTAATCGCTTTTGACTCCATGGACCAATTCACAAGCAATTCTAACTCGCACAATTCCCTGTTGTTGGTAGTAAGTTAAGGCAGTGCATAGTGCAAACACCTTTTACCACAGTATTAAGAAAGGTGTTTTCTGGATGTGGTAATGTGTGACAAAAATGTTTTTGTACACTTGTTGGTTGTCATTTTGCTGAGGTGGGGATGTGTTCTCCTAATTTTTGTGTTGCTGTGTTTTAGTACTGCAATATGTCAATGTGACGTTGTTTAGTACTCTGTTTCATTCTTGCTGGACTGTTTTAATGTGTTGTGCCCTGTTATTGTAAATGTATTGGTATGTTGCTTTGTGTATGTTATTGTGTTACGTTCTTATGTTTTCTTTAGATTTGTCAACAAATGTTGCTCCATTTCCAATCAAAAGCAGCAATTGCCTTTAAAGTTTCTGTGTCAATCGACCATTTACTACTGTCTAGGGTCTTAAAATCTTTAGACACCAGATAGCCCAAAACTGTGTCAGAGACCGTATACTCTATCAGATAAAATGAGCACTTGGAGTGCTAGGTTAAGGCACAGTCGCTGCCACAGTTTTGAACAGTTTTCACTCTATACTCCTGTTTTGCACTCTTTTGAATACAAAGCCTGTTTGCACTTACTTGTTGCACTTTATTCAAGCCCTTCAGTAACTGATTGATCGCACCATCTCGCCTCTCCCTCACGGCTATCTTAGCTCAACCATAGAGAGGAGCAGGTCAGCAGTCTAGCACGGACTCACCCTCAAAAAGAAGCCTGGTGCACAGACATGCAGCAGGCGCTGTGCTGGCATTCCAAAGGCAAGCCCGTCTGCACCTGTCTGCGCATGGACAGTGCCAGGGGCCAGGCCCCCTGGTGGTTTTAACCTAGCCCCTATAGAGTACTCTAAACTAGAAGTGCTGAACTTTGCTTCATCCCTGTCTAATGCCTGCTACCATGCGCTAGACCTCGCTAAGGTGGAGGCCTGTTGCAGAAGATGCAGGTTCTCACTCTCAGATTATCGGATTGCAAATGCAGAGGTAAATGCATCTGACTTGCCTCAGGCCTCGGCTAAGTTTTTCTCCATTAATTGCAGAATATTAGTGAAGCACAAATTTGAAGTCCATGATTCTTTTTGACTGAGACCTGGCTCACGGAAGACTCCTCCCCTGATCTTATGCAAGCTATCCCCCAAGGTTTTGCTAATGTGAGACTAGATAGACAATCTCAGAGAGGAGGCGGAATTGCTATTACCTTTAAGCGGACATTACATTGCAACTTGCCTGAGCTTGCTATTTATGGATGTGAAACAACTCTTTTCTCTCTGGCCCCTACCAGCAATTTTAAGGTATCAGGGACTCTGATCTATCGCCCCACTGGTCCTGCTTCTATCTTTGACTCCCCCTTAGCTGATGTGCTGTCTCCACTAGTATTCTGTTACTCTAATTTCATAGTGGCAGGGGACCTTAACCTGCATTTTGAGGATACCACCTGCTCAGTGGCCTCTACCAGGGCTGTTGATTTGGAGAGTTTACACCTCCTTCAATGTGTTTATTCCCCTAAACATTGAGGTGGGCATACCCTCGACCCTAATTTTTCAAATCATGATGGATTAGTGACTGACCACCCTCTTCCACTCACTTGGTCTGATCATTTTGCCATTCCCTTTTTCTGTTTCTTATGATAAGTCACCAATCGCTCACGCAGCCGGTCATGCGGCACGGGCATGTCTGTGGGCTAAAGTCACCCCCCCTGTGGGCTAAAGGCAGCCCCCTGACGTGTGTTAGTTACCAGCCAACCCAATTGGAATGGCTCTATCGATATGGCTGACTCACAATTGGAAGATTGGATCAGTGCAGTACTGGATCAAATAACTCCTTTAGTGAACTAGACTTTTTGCAGGAAAAAACCCATCTGCTGACTAGTGTAACGATTAACTGTTAACATAAAAAAGAAGTGCACTGGCCTTGAACGCCTCTGGTGCAGAGCTTATGATCCAATCTGTAAAATAAACTATATGCCAGCTTTTAAAGTCTACCACTATTGTATTAGGAAATCATGTCATGACTTTTATGCTAACAAAATTCAGTATGCCCAGAACTCCTCCTGCAAAATGTTCGCCATTGTTAAGTCACTTTCTTCGCTATTTCTAGTCTCAGCCTCTACTCTGCCATTAGAGGAGGGCTGTAATGCCTTAGCTCATTTCTTTTTGGAAAATGTGGCAAATATTTATGCCTCCTTTCCTGCGAAGGATGGAGATACTCCTCTGATGACAGCTCTGGGCTGTTGAACTTTAAGTAATCGAACCGTGAGAGCTGACCTTGCTCCTCGCCTCAGTGAAGTCCAGCTCCCCACTTGATACAGCATCCCAATGCATTTTGGAGCAAGGCATGGAGGTGGTCCACCCAGTACTAGGTGAGCTGCTTAACAGCTCCCTGGCCGTGGTCCAGGTGCTTCGGCAATGGAAACATGCTGCTGTGGTCCCACTCCTCAAAAAACCTCTGCTGAATATCATCAACCCGAAAACTATTATTCGGTCTCGCTGCTTTCACTGTTCTCTAAGATCACGGAGAGGCATGTTAGAAAGCAGCTTTCAAGTTTTATTAAGGCCCACGATTTGCTTCATAGGACTCAGTCGGGTTTTCGTCCTGCATACAGTACTGAGTCAGCCATGCAACTTGCAACACAGTCAATTCATCAAATCTTGGATGCTGGTGATTCTGCGACATTGTTACTGTTGGATCTCAGTGCTGTACTCAAAACTGTGTCCCATAACATTCTGATTGTAAGACTCTGGAGCTGTGGTGTGGACCATAAAGGTCTGAGATGGGTTGCCTTTTTTCTGCAAGAGTGCACCTTTCAGGTGTCTCAAAAACCCTTCCAGTCAAAAGTGTTTCCTTTGCAGCAAGGAGTACCATAGGGTTCCTCTTTGAGCCCAACACTTTTTAATGTGTATGTGCGTCCTTTGGCTGAGGTCATCGAACGCTATGGGTTTACCATTATCTCGTATGTGGATGACACTCAGCTCATCATCACTCTGTTATCGAACTCCTCCTACATGGCTTCCTCTCTATGCCTTTGCCTTGCAGACGTCACTAGGTGGATGGGCTTGAATTGTCTCAAGCTAAATGCTGTAAAGACTGAGGTTCTGACCGTAGGCAATCATTCTAACATCTGGTCCACTGCTTGGTGGCCCAATGATTTGGGCCTACTACCTGTGCCTAAACCTAAGGTCAAGAATCTTGGCATTTGGTTTGATGAAAAGCTTTCTTTTGACTAACAAATTACTGTACTTTCAGGGAAATGTTTTGGACTGCTCAAGACTATTAAAAAAATCTTCTGTTTTTTGCCAGAGTCGGTGAAAAAGACAGTAGTGCAAGCCCTGATAATATCCTGGCTTGACTGTAATGTTCTGTATCTCGGAGTGACACAGTCTCAGATAAGGAGACTCCAACGAGTGCAGAACATTGCTGCACGTCTTCTATTGAACCTGACAAAGTGTGCTTCTATAGGGGCTATGCTTCAGAAACTGCATTTGCTCCTGCTGAAGCAGAGATCCTCTTTTAAAGCCCTGTGCTACTGCTATAAGGCATTTGTCAACAAAGGTCCATGGTACCTCCAATCATTTATCAAAATTTAAGATCACCAGGTCCCATGTTGGCTAGTGTTCCCAAAGTGAGGAAAGCTTTTATAGGTGGCAGCTCTTTCAGCTATTTAGCACCTAAACTTTGGAACACTCTTTCCCATGCAGTTCATCAGGCCCAGTCAGAAACTCTTTTTAGAAAAAAACTTAAAACCTGGTTATTCAGTTCTGGCTGATTCTGGGATAATTGCTACATCTTTGGAAGCAGGTGCTTGTACCTAGTGCGGGGACACTTCATCTGAAGTAGCTACACACTTTATAAAATACATTATTATTATTATGTAACTCAATATACACATCACCATTAGTCAGTTGAGGTGGCTCATAAGTCATCAGCCATGCCTGTAAAAATAAAAGGAAGAGAAACCAGCACCAGTTGTGCATTTATGCCTAAACACATACAGTTAGTAGATCAAAATACCAAATTGCACTTACCTTACATGTTCATTTATCAATTTCTTACAGTAAATGAAAATAAAGAGAGAACAGGAAATTGTTTTGTTATAACAAAAAGCACATTCCTGGCAAAAGTGTACAGAAGTATTCTTGTTGATCATATTTTGAGAGTGGAAGTAGGGAAAACACAGTCACCATTCCATGTAAACTCTGATAACATATGCAATCTTCATATCAGAGGTAACTCATTTCTGGTTTTCGGTTAAAACCTATTATATCTGATAAAACACCACCAAATGGAAAATGTGTTTTTCAGTTGAAACTGGAAAACACCGGATTTTGCTGCGTTTTTACTGCTTTGGCGCTCTTTGGTGTCAAACAGTATAAACACAGCCTCTACTTCTAAGCAGTTTTCTGCGATGGATGCTCCTGCTATGACCCACTGAGGCCAAGCTAAGCCACTAATTGTGCTCTAGTGGCAATCTACAAGGTCCCTGGACTCCTAGGACCTACTTCCGTCCCGCTTTGGGAACATGGCTCAAATCAAATGGCTTCTGCTCATTATTAACTGCATACATCTGAATGTGACCAGCATGTTCGCAGCTGAACTCTAACTGTCTCAGTCCAGGGCAAGCGGTACATCCAGGATTTCATGCTCCTTCATTGAAAGTAAGACAGAGCTTTGCTTTCTAAAAGCTCAGGTACCAGGATACTGGCAAGAAAGATCGCTGTGTATATGGATGTCTCAAGAATCCATGTCCTGCCATAAAAGACTGCACCCAACACTTCTGTTCTTAGGTTTACTTTGTGATAGTTTAAAAAAGCACGCCTAATGAGCTGCACCCCTTCATACACAGACAGCACAGTGATAAAGAGACAGCAGTTACCTGTGGCTATTCTAGCCTAGTCTAGCTGAAGCAGGCATTGGGAGCACAGCATTGAAATGGTTAACATCTTTTCTCAACAATCAAACCTTTCAAGTAGAAGAAGATGATAGGCAGTCAAACATTTTTTCCCTCAAGTGTGGAGTACCACAGGGCTCATCTCTCAGTCGGACTCTGTTTAATTTGTATGTCGCTCCACTGGCGGAGATTATAAAATCTTATGGTTTTTCTCTAATTTCCTATGCGGACGAGACACAAATTATTATTAGTCTATCCCATCAAATGGAAAATACCTCCACTTTTCTTAACTTCTATCATAAACATGTAGTAGACCAGATGGCAGCTAGCAGTCTTAAACTGATAAGACGGATGTGATGATAGTGGTAACAATCCCACTAGGTGGATGGAAATGAACTGGACAGATTGTTTGGGCAGTTGCCCCACTCTGAAAATGGAGGTCAAAAGCTTAGGAGTCCGGTAGGACAAAAAACTGACGATGGAAACCCAGGTCAATAAATTGGCAGCCCTCTTTTTTGGCCTGCTCCGTACTCTAAGAAGACTATTGAGATGGCTACCAGATTCAACATGCAGAATGGTAGTACAAGGCCTGGTAATGTCACAACTTGACTACAGTAACCATGCTAAGAATAAAGAGGCTGTGACTGCCCAGGTTCCCTTCAAACCATCAACATTACCATTTTTGGGTCCTCCCACCCACTGACATTCCCTTACCCACTCATACACTCTCATTCAACCACCTTCCCTCTATTATGTCAATTAACATTTCCCCACTAGTTCACTGTTAAACCTTTTTTTTAAATTGAAAATGCTTTATTGACTGCTTCATGCTGCATGTCAGCCACTTCATCGCGCTCAAACTCACTTTTGATTACGCCCTTTAACCGCCCCATGTTCACCCACCAAATTACTCACATTCCCCTACCCATCCACTCTGAGCCACTTGCATTCGCCAATTCACTCACCTTCCTTCACCCATCTGGCTTAATTGAAGTACTTCACCTTTATCCATTCACATTAGGCTTTCCACTGCCACTCACCTAACACAATCACCAACATTTACCTAATTACTCAGGTACCATTCCCAATCACTGACCCATCCATTCACACAAACACAAACAATATGACCCATGGAGCACCCAGCAGTTTCACTAATGAAAAGCTGCATTTACTGTATTTCTCAATGCTTTTTTATTTCACCTGCAGATTACAGTCTGGTAATGTAAGGTAGAACAGGCAGTCATTAATGTGCAGTGGAACTAATACAAGCTTCAGTAGTCATAACAATAAATCAGTTAGCACTGAAGTCATTGCTGCTGGAGAGGAGAGAGACGTGCATTTGGATTTATTGGGAAGGGATGGGATAACAGAAAATAGAACAGATTTATACTTTTTTCCTTATGTGTTGCTCACAGGTTCCAACATAACTGTGTTGGTTTATTCAGGCACTGCAACACAGCAAAGTAAATGTAAAAGACAAGGAAAGGTCAAAGTGGAGACTATTTGTCCATTTACAGAAGTCCTTAGGTTCTTTGGTTGTTTCTGTTAATCACCCAAAGATGCTTGAATATCAATGACACTATTACTCTGGGAGTCCATTAAAAAAATTGAAAGGTATGTTCTCACACCCCCCCCCCCCGACCGGTGCCAATGTGGGGCTTTCTTCAGGACCAAGGATTTCTTCTATCTATCTGGGTATTTACACCCACATTTTATCATGCAGCAAACACACTCACAAAATACCTAATGGTAATTATGGATATTCTGGATAAATGTAAAGGCACTTTTTTGCCTTTCTTATTGGGGGTCCTGGAGTGACATATAAATAACAAAAACAATAAGGCAAATGACAAACAGAAATTGACACAAAATAAACTCCTACGGAACACTGCCACTTGAAATAAGGTGATGTTCAGTCAGATGTGAAAATTCATGCTGTACTGCCACTAGATAAAATCGTTAATGTGGAAGGGCCCGATTCACAAAAGTAATCCTAGACAAAATCCTAACTTTATGACTTTCGGTATTCACAAAAGGCATTTAGGAGTAGTAAAGTTAGGATTTCTAACCCGTAAAACAAATGAAAACCTGTAAAACAAATGAAAACAGTTTACTTACGCCTTCTGCCCAAAGATTCGGGTCGGCTTTCAGTATGTCAATGGGAATTCCATTGGACCCAGCAGCCTTAGAGGAACGTGACTTCTTTATTAACCCTAATATTTCTTTGGTTGTAATTGTAAACTCTAGTTTGCATTATGCAGGCACGTGGTATGGCAACATAGTTATCTTGTTGTATGTGTCATTAATAAACGACTCCCATTTGTGAAATGGGATAACATTAAGTGTTTTCGAGCGGTAAGACCCAAGCCCATGGCCAATCTGGGACCAAAAACACTATTTGATTTAATAGCAAGATACAGGTTCACCCATGCTGCATCTTGTTGGGCAAATCGGAGCTCCTGAACTTTCTTCCGGTAGCCTTTTTAAAACTTTTTTTATACGTGAATCTCGAAGCGTAGTAGATTGTTCCAGTAATGAGTGACGTAGTTGCCTCCGCTACTCCCTCTACAGTGCTATACTGGCTTTGTTGTGCCAAATCTTATAGTTAGGTTTTGCAGACCCTAATCTTTATGAGATAAAAAGCATACTCTTGATTTAAAAGAGAATCCCAATCTTTTAACCAATTGAGGGGATACGGCTGAATGATGGTGTCCCAGTTCTTTAATATTGTAATTTTGAAATTCTGGGTTCCAAGTGCCTTTAATTTATCAGTCGATTCCATATTCCACTTAATTATAGATTGGTTAATAGATAGCAGGGAGTTATCTATGAGAGAATCATCTCTTGCCCAGGTTCTATAGGAAAATTGTAAACTTACTTGTGGATCGTGGTCGCTTTCTTTCCTGGACTTGATTTCATAGCTCTGACAGATGAAAAAAACGGAAAAGCGTGGTAGTGTATAATCAATAATGCTTTTTACCTGATGTTATGTGAACGTAGGTCAAGCAGGTTGATCAGTGATGAAACAGCCATTTAGTGCCCGAAAACCCAAATCAAATACAAACTTACCTATATATTGATTCCCAGGTCGTGAGTGTGCGATTCAAAATTTGAACTACTTAAGTCACATGCTGACTTAGGGGCAAGATGACTTACCGTGACTTTGTTAGTGAACAAGGCTGTATTGATGTATGTTTCAGTTTATTGGCTGAATGTTGATGACCCAACATGTTACCAATATCCCTTGTCAAATATGGCCCAGTTTTTATTCCTCGTCTTATTGGCAGGAGACTGTACTGTAATCTTAGATGAGGGGTTAAACAGGTCACACTCTAGATTACATTTCCATGAGCTGGTTTTTCAATTAAACCAACCTAGAATAGGCAGGGCTAGGCATTCAACCTGCTTCGCACCAGGATACCCTCGAGGGTGATAGTGCGCTTTACAAATACACATAGTGTAGCATTCTAGAATGATTAAAACTAGGGCTGCCTTAAAAATTATGTGTGTGGATCTCAATGTGGGAAATATTTGGAGTGAGAAGGTACCTAAGATGATGCACATTGTCTTCTTGTCTTCTGGTAGATATGGGCACTATGCTAGGTTAGATTACTTGTTCTTAAGTAGTGACATATTATCAAAGGTAGGGAAGAGATGTCATCTTCCAACACAGATTTCAGGCCATTCAATGGTACGAATACGGCTATCAATGAATATATTACATTAAATAAAAGATCACTGGTAGGTGAACTGTTAATGATAGGGAAATAATACATGATATCCAAACATTTTTCAGTTTAACAAAGGACCAGTGGGAGCATATGTTATGTGGTATACCAATAAAACCTGCCTCAAGGGGTGCTTAACAGCAATATGTATAAACAAAGAAACAAGTAATCCAGGATCGGAGAGCATGAGGAGATTATAAGAAAGCTATGTGTAGATCAGCCTTGTCACCCTTTCAGTGCAGCAGTAGGAACGCAGGCACAATGGGCCTCCTGAACATGTCTGACAGTCTGCCTCTCACTCAGAATGAAGATTAGGCAGTAAGCCATCAATGAACAGTATTATTTTTGAATTGTATTTATTTAAGTAAATGCTTAAATAAGAAGGCCACATAAGAGGAGAGGCATCGCCAGATGCCCTTATGCTCAAGCCACTGGTAATTTGAACCCAAAGGCATGGACGCTTAGCAGCCCATTTCTCTATAAAAGGATAACCAATAGTATCACTAGAATGTGGTATCCACACCACCATCCCAATGGGAGGATCTGGGATTCCTTAAGCCCCAGGGTGAGGTGATGGCTCTGGCCACTCCAGAAAGGCACCATGGTAATCTCAGTATTCCATAAGGCCAGGGACTCCCTGGCAGGTATGATGATTTGTCACCACACAGCTCACTGGAACTGACCAAAAGCGATGTCAAGCCCCACAAAGCTTCATGGCACAGCTTCCTCTGAACCAATGTTGGACGATGCGAAGCCTCGCAACGCAGCGCAGACCATTCACCAGGATTCACAATACTTTGTTCAGCGGGCCTAACATGGTCCCTGTAGCCAGCCCCTGCTCTATAGTCGGCCTGAAGTTGTGATTTTCTCCAGGTCTGGCATGACCAGTTAAGCACAGTTAGTGCTTTGTGCTTTTTGGTGCTATTTTCACTAAAATCTTTCAAATGCATATTTCCGGTACTGATTGAATTTTTATCATTTTGGTCTTGTTTTATTTATTAAAGAATACTCTATTTTTCTAAGTTGGCGTGGGATCCTTTTTGCATGGAGTTTTTCACTTTATTACGATTCAAAGTGTTACACAAATACTTTACACATTGCCTCTAAGTTAAGCCTGACTTCTCTGTGCCAAGCTACCCGAGGGTTGAGCACAGGTTAATTTGGTGTTAGGTTGTGGCTCACCCTGTCAAGGATTGTGGTTGCTGCTTGACCAGGGCTCACATCCCAGTCAATCAACCAGTCAGTTTCTTACACCCACAAATATACCAAACATAGTAGCAAAAGGTGTATACATAACGTGTACTTTGTGGTCATTATAGACTGCAGGTGCTGAGGTTTATCATAAGTTTTGTCAATTTGGAACTTTATGTTACAGAAATATTGTTGTATTCAGTTTGCGGGGTAATTGATGTAAGATAGACGCTAACGTGTTTGTCTGATGAATTGTATTTATGTCACATTACAAAATACATTCAGTCGAACAATCTTATTTTCTGTGTTTTACAGTTGCATCCAAATATGGTGTCTCACATGGCTACAGTTGAGGTCGGAGTTCAGCATGCAGTAGACAGTGAATCTTTTCAGCAGAGCTGCCAGGTGTCATGCTGAGCTGTGTGCTAGCAAGAGGGATACATGAAACATTTCACCTTTGTGACAGCTGTCGCAGTTTGTTCATTCTTTCCAGCCACTCGTTTGTGTGTAGTCTCGCTCGTTTCATGGGCACTTGTGTCATGAAAACAGGTATTTGATCAAATAAGGAGGAAAGGTGGCGCCGAAAGCAGATCGCCCTTCAGCAGTGATGAAAGAGGCGTCCTTCAAACGTGAGCAGCTACAGTGTGGGAAACGTACAGTAAAAATAGTCATGGTTTCCCCCTTCAGTCTCCTTATGAAACTATTTGTGGTTTTGATTTTTTTTTGGTGCACGGATGTACTGGGCTTTAGTATTCGTTTTCAGTCTCATATTTTCAGCTGTTGCATTGTGGTTTTTGAGTCTGACTTTCAGGCTCGTCTCAGAGCGCGCCTCTAATAACAGTTTTATTTAGGTAATGCTGAGAACAGACGT